>PVJC01001591.1:0-15614 GCA_004026665.1 Murina feae
GGGGATGAGTAGACAGGATGAACTAGCAGTTTTCTGCCACTTTTCTTTCCTCCTCTTGATGAAGGAGAACAGCTCTGCTGTACCCTCTCCATCCAAAGTAGCAGTTTTGGCAGCTGCTGTGTCTTATGGTCTGATCTTAGCTTTGCCATTTTGCCAGGACACAACCTATGTAGATCTGGAGGCTGAGTTAAGTCATGCTTCAGACTTCCTGAACATCTGGGACTTTTGCCAGCAGAGACTTGGCACCAAAAATCCTCTCGTCCCAACTTCTGATTTGAAGAAAGCCTCCAGCCCACCTCTGAGATAGACAGTCCAGCCCAGATCCTGCACCTGCCTGCCCAGCGGCCACTGTCACACAGGTTCATGCTCCTGTGCTTTCGTGGACTAGAGAATCTTAATTGCGTGACAGCATATGCCTGAATGGCAGTGCATATGTGTGTGGGCATATGCATGTGTATTTGTATAAATACATAGTCCCAAGTGTACAGCTGCTGTAAGGTGCCATAAACAAATTTTATCTATAGAATGTGTTATATGTAAACTTTTAGAGTTGTGCTAAATTGGGTCCAGCATGATGCCGACACACTGACTTTTATGAAATTGGTTTTCATTAAAGTCTGAGGTTATTCTTGTGCTGGCAGTAACTTTGATTAAGCACTGTATTAGGGTCACATCCTAGAATAACAGCATTTTGAAATCCCTGGCTGTTTTTGAAAGACTTGTGATTAAAGTTCTGGCTGTTTTCCCGTGATTACTAATGTCTGCTGAGGGTTGAGTTTCCCCGATTGTTATTGGCGGTTCAGTTGTGTGGCAGCCCCTTGTGCTTTCTTGCCAATATCAGTGGCATTCTCTTAGGGAGGTGATTTTGCATTGAAATGCAAGAGCTCAAAGCTGTAACAAAATTAACTCAGGGTATGGGGTTTCTGATATGACTACAGAGCTAGAATGGGAATGTTTCCTAAAGACTAATTTATCTGTGATTGAATTGCAGACCAAACAACGGGCCATGATGAGAAGGGAGAGAAACCCATCTGAAAGAGATTATGGACAGACAGGTTGAGGTATACGATATGGCAGGGTGAAATCAAGGCAGGCAGATATTTTGGCTTTGGCTGGATTTTCTTTTTGACGGGGTGCTCTGTGCCTTGGCATGAGCACCAGGCAGCAGCACACTTGGGAACCTTGTGCTGTGTGGAATGGCCTCTTTGCCTGCTGGTGGATGTGGGAAATGAGCTCATGCTATGTGGACTGGAGAACCTTAATTGTAAAAAATAAATAAGCGTGTGTGCATGTTGAGAGAAAAGTCCCCCAGGTTATAAGATATACTGTGGAGTTATGATCATCTAATAAAAGTAGTTATTGAGTGTCTACCACAGCCCCAGTTAATGATATTGAAAAAAAGTCACATTTTAAAATTTAAGGATATTGAACATGAGATATTTTCTTCAGTTGCTACCAAATTAAAATCCTATGTAATTTTATTATTTTACTTACGTGTCTTTTATCTTTGGAAATTTTAGGACTTGGACATTTGATTTCTACCCATGTAGTTATAAATTTCTTGAGGGTAAGGCCTCGTACCTTGGGCTTTTAGTTTTCTCTCACTGTGCCTTACACAAAAGTTTTGCAATACCTGTCTGTGGATTGGTTTAGAATTTACCATTTGTACTCCATAAGAAATAACTTTATTTTATTTTATTTTAAAATATATTTTATTGCTTTTTTACAGAGAAGAAGGGAGAGGGATAGAGAGTTAGAAAAATCGATGTGAGAGAAACATCTCTGCCTTCTGCACACCTCCTACTGGTGATGTGCCCGTAACTAAGGTACATGCCCTTCACCGGAATCAGTCCTGGGACCTTTCAGTTCACAGGCCGACGCTCTATCCACTGAGCCAAACCAGTTAGGGCAACAAGAAATAACTTGAAACTCAAATGCAGTGTTATACAAATTCCTAACTAAATAAAAGTAACTTCCAAACATAAAGAAGTGACACACTTCTTTCTCAGCTCTTTTTCATATTTACACTAACTTTTAGGACTGATTTCAGGATAGGACGGTTGACTTTGGGTCTCACCTCTGCTTCTCTTTCACACATCATTAGATACTGGTGTGTGATGAAGAGAGAACAGCCAAATAGTAGTAGATGTTTATATATATACTGGAGGCCCGATGCACGAAATTCATGCAAGGGGCTCAGCCCTTGCAGCTGCGGCGGCTTGCCTCGGCCCTTGGAGCCCTGGCTTCATTTGGAAGGTCATCCGGAAGGTAGTTTGGTTGTCTGGTCTAATTAGCATATTATGCTTTATTATTATAGTGTCTCCAAAATCATATACTAGTACACACACGTTGAATAATTATAAAGGCAGTGTTTATTAAAATACATTTCATTTTCAGAATTTAGCTATCAGTTGTTAAAGTGTGTATACATTTTTGGGGTACACTCACACATATACTATTATCAGATACCAGAGGCCCGGTGCACGAAATTCTTGCATGGGGGGAGGGAGAGATGTCCCTCAGCCCAGTCTGCACCATCTCCAATCTGGGACCCCTTGGGGGATGTCCTACTGCCAGTTTAGGCCTGACCCCTATTGGATTGTCTTTCACAATCTGGGACTGCTGGTTCCCAGCCACTCACATGCCTACCTGATTGCCCCTCACTGCTTCTGCTTGTCACTCCCTAATCACTCCCCTGCCAGCCTGATTCACGCCTAACTGCTCCCCTGCCAGCCCGATCACCCCCAAATGCCCTACCCTACAGGCCTGGTAGCCCCCAATTTCTCTTCCCTGCTAGCCCAATTACCCCTAATTGCCCTCCCCTGCAGGCCTGGACTCCCCACTCCCCCATTGCCCTCTCCTGCCATCCTGGTTGCCCCTAACTGCCCTCCCCTGCTGGCCTAGTTGCCACTAACTGCCCTTCCCTGCAGGACTGGTCGCCCCCTTCCAACTGCCCTCCCCTGCTGGCCTGATTGCCCATGACTGCCCTCCCCTGCCAGCCATCTTGTGGTGGCCATCTTGTGCCCAAATGGGGGCGGCCATCTTTGACCACATGATGGTGGCCATCTTTGTGTGAGGGTGTGATGGTCAGTTTGCATATTACCTATTTATTATATAGGATTGTTATACAAGACTAAACAAAACAAAGTTCTTATCTTTTGTTATATTTATTTTATTATAAATGTTTTTATTGAGATAAAATTCACATACCATAATACCATTTTACAGTATATAATTCAGTAATCTTTAGTAAGTTTACAGAGTGGTGCAACCATCACCACTGTTACTATCTCTCAAAGAAAGCCCTCTCTGTTAGCAGTCACTCCTCATTTCTCCTTCCCCTGGCTCCTGGCAGCCACTAATGCATTTTTTCTTTCTATTCTAGATAGTTAATATAAATGAAGCCATCAATATGTGGTCTTTTGTGTCTGGTTTCTGTCATGTAGCATGTTTTTAAGGTTCATCCATGTTGTAGCATGACTTAGCAGTATATTCCTTTTTACTGAGATAAGGAAGACTATTGAAGATAAGTTAAGAGGTGGGAGATGGGTCAGAATTTGTTTTTGGACATATTAAATTAAAGCCATACCTATTAGAATCCCAGTGGAGATACTGATTAGTTAGCTGGACATAAAAGTCAGGAGGAGTTCTAGAGAGATTTGGACTGGAGATATGAGTTGAGGTTTCATTAGCATATAGGTGATATTTAAAGCCACCAGGTTAAATGATATCCTCTGTGGCTTGTTTCTAGAACACAAAAAGGGTTCAAGGGTGAACCCTGCACTTGAAACCAAAGGTCAGGAAGTTGAGGAGGAATCAGCAAGAAAATGGAGGACTAGTTAGTGAGTAAAGAGAAAAATCAAGAGATTATAAGGTGAAGAAATTTTTCCAGAAATTGTAGGGTTCATTGTGTCAACTGATGTTTCTAGATCCAAGAAGAAAAATGAAGATTGAGAATTATTTATTGACTAAGACCATAGAAGAGGATAGCTTCCAAGCTACCACCAAAAGAGTGAACTCAAGACAGTAGAGGTTTATTAAGGGCCACACCCAGAGACACCTGAGTTAGTGCTCTAAAACAGGCTCCCGATGGCTTCAGGGGATGGATTCATAGGGGGAAAATCATTAGTCATGGTGACTAAGGGAGTTGGGGTCCTGGGCTCTTCCCCATCATTTGGGGCTCAGGTAGGGAGTAGTTGGTCATTGCATCAGATTCTGATGTCAGCCATGGCTGCCTCCTGTCTGGTTTCATGAGATGGGATCTGTAGGGTCTTTCTTGCTTTCATTGGCCTGGGGCTTAAACACATCTCAGGTCAAGATACTACTGAACCTATACTCTGTCCTCTTGATCAACAGACCTGAAGCTTTTTCTTAAGAAAGTTTGATGCTGACCAGAACCTCATGGTAAGGGAGGGGGTGAGCAGTTAGTGCAAAGGTTGGGGATCTGGTTGAAAGAGACAGGTGAGTCACAGTGCTATTAGACTGGACAAAGCTGGCTGGAGCAAAGAGTTCCTGCACAGTTACAACAGGCATCTTCCAGACCATTTTATTTCCCTTCTCTCTAAATATCCCCATGCCCTCAGATTATTCCATCTGCCATCATTCCTTGTTGTTATTTACAGACCCTAGGATCCCTTCATCTTGTTCCTAGAGGTACACATGCACCATGTGTTTGCTAATAATAAAGAAATTGGCTTGCCGAGTTTGGGCGAGTATTAGTGTACAGCCTGGCTTCAATGTAGTTTACAATAGCATGGACAGTTTTAGGAGACCAATGTTTTTGAAACATTAATAAATATGGAAGATGAAAAACACATTAGTCAAGCTCCTTCTGCACTGACCTGTTCTTTAAAAAATATGCATGCATTTTAAGCGTTTAAGTAGTTGAAAGGAGAACTGAGACCTGTGTCAGATAAGCTGATCAAGTGATGACGTGGAGGAAAATGGCAGCTCACCCTTTGTGCACCAGTGAGAGTAAAGGTACCGTGCAGCTTTCTGAGGCAGATGGGATGTGAACAACTAATCAATCAGATTGTGAAACAGTGAAGAACAACGTATTTCAATGCATGTGGTGTTGGATCTTGGATAAGATAGCATTGGGAGTAAAAACAGATTAGGCAGCATCGGAAGGATAATTTACCCAAGCGTAATCTACATAACACTTCACATCCATTTCTTGGCACCAACTCAGAAATTCAGTAAATGAATAAGGGCACCACGAGGAGCCTGGAGAACTTGCCGAGTTGCACTTGAAGGAGACCAGAGTGAAATTGTATCACCACAAGCATTCTGTGATCACTCTAATAACTCTCTGTTGTGCTCTAAGCAGATTAGAAGACTGCAATTGCTTTATAGGCTTCTTCTAAGAAGCATTAGCAGAAGAAATGCGAATTATTATAATGGACACATTTACATCAGTGCTTGTGAATCTGTTTTATGCTTGGAACATCTGTTCTTTGGTCATCTCTTGTTCAAAAAGTGGACCATTGCATAAAACTACATATAACTTTAAGTATAAAAGTAGATTTTAGAAAAGCAATCAGGCAGGGCTTGATTTAAATTTAATATTTGACAAGTAAAGACATGGGGGCAAATAAGCAAAATTTGATATCCTGTAGTGATTTTAAGTTGTCTTTTATTAATATTGTAAAATTTTAAGTGGGGCAAAAATTTTATTCTTTGCTTTTTTTTGAAATAAAGGCATTTTTAGTAGAATATATGCTACAAAATCAAATTGTTTAAGTCTCAGCAGAGTTTTCCTGGGAGTTTGTTTAGTCTTTAGTTTAGTGCAGAACAATTTAGTCTGAGTTTGGGACTGTTTTTTAGTTGGGTAAATGGAGAACAGGGATGGAAAAACAGGTAAAAATAGGAGAGGATGCCTCTCACGCTTTCTTCTCTTATATTCTGCAAAGAGACCTAGGTCAACACGGTGTTGATTATGTCATTTGAGTTGGTGGTAATTTCTCTCTGCCTTCACAGAAGGGTTTTATGTTTATTGTGTTCATCAGCAGTGGAACACTGTATTAAAGCTAAAGGCATTCTATTGAAATAGGTAAAAAGACCCTGCCTTCAACATGTCCTGCGTTCATGGTCACAGTTCCTGGAGAGAAAGGACACCACACGTAACTGCTTCAAGATGTGTGGTTCAGTGGTTGAGCATTGACCCATGAACCAAGGTCACCATTTCGATTCCCGGTCAGGACTCTTGCCCAGGTTGCAGGTCTGATCCCCAGGAGGGGGCATGTAGGAGACAGCTGATAGATGTTTCTCTCCCATTGATTTTTCTCTCTATCCCTGTTCTTTCCTCTCTCTCTAAAATCAATAAAAACATTGAAAATAAAAATGAAGTAAAATATTATAGTGCAAGATGCATGAGATCAGTTCTGCAAAACAGTCATTTGTTCTGTGCCCAGAATCCAAAGATTTTTCTCTAGTAAACATGCCACCAACTTGTACCCAAGTCAGGTTTCACTTTTAGCTGCCTATGGTTTGCAAGGTTGCCATGAGCATGTGTTAAGTCAGGTGTTCCTGTGGTTAGATACTTTTGAATGCCGCCTCTGAGCAATTCTTACTAAATCTAAGGCTTCTGACAGTAGACATTGAGTGTTACGCCAGGAAGCTTTCTCTTTGCCTATATCTTCACATCCTGTGTGCGCGCTATTTGCCAGGCCTTTACTCAGCAAAAACAATTTGAAATACCTAGAGGTGGGTGTTTACCCTGAGGAACTTTCCTTTAATAGGAGGAAAGTTAAGGTTATAAGGTATCTGTGCAAGGTCAATAAAGGACCCTGGGAACGCCTTGTTGCTCATATAAGTACTTTTGAGGTGGAGAGCAGTAGCAACAGTTTTGGCCGAGTGGTTCAATTCCATTATTCTTCAGTTGTTAATTCTGATAAATATGTATGTTGTATTCAGGATTTAAGACAGTTTTACTAAAGACTCAAGTGGATCCAGGAAAATTAATATATGGTTGTTATCTGTGTTAAACATATATATTCTATATACTCATTATCCATATTTAATAGTTATCACGATTGTATTTTGTTTCATCTCCCATTTTCTTTTTCTTTTTTATTCTTTGTGAAGTATTTTATAGCAGTTCCCAGACATCAAGTCATTTTAGCTCCGTGTGCCTGAAGATGCATCTGTATATCACAATGTAAAAATGTTATGATTTTATTCAAGTGCTGAGACTCAGCAGTCTGGGAGCTTCGGGACACCCTCCAGACTAGGTGACCCATTCTCCTGCCTGTGAGAGGAAATGCACACTTGAGAGGCTGGCCCATAGAGCAACAGTGTTCACAGAGAAAACCAGGGGATAACAGAGGGGACGTGGGGATCAGAGAAATGTCCGATCTCAATCAGGAGCAAGGAAACTCAAAATATTATGTGGCAGAGGATGGGTGATTAGGTCATTTATATCCAAGGAGATGGAGCAATGAAACAGGAATAAGGGGGCCAATTGGCCTTGGGCAGCGTGGTCTGTGGTTTTGTGGCCTTTGGTTTGGTTGATGGTGGTCCCAGCTCTCTGTGCTATGTGGCAGAGAGAATCGAAGGAGACAGGCTAGAGACTTGGTTTAGGGGAATATACGAGTGGTTTTTTGAAGCAAGACTTTATGTCAGGATAAAAATTAAGGATAGGGTTATGTTAGAGATTATTCTGAGTTTTTAAAAACACGATCTCAAATTTGCATTAAATTATACCCTCTTCTGCTCCAAGTTTTAAATAGCTTCCCATTGTACTTAGGATTAAAATATCTATTTTTTTGTAACATGACCTCTCAGGCCTCTGCGAGCTGGCTCTCCACCTCCCCTCCTTTTACCCACCTTCTCCTCACTTGCCCTCTACTTCACATGCCCAGGAAGGACTTCTGAGCACTGAGAGCAAGGCAGGTGAGTAGAGACATGAAGGCCATAGGGAGCAAACCATGTAGACCTGGAAGAAGAAAGTGACAGAGGGAACAGGATGACCAGAGGCCCGAAGCAGATGTGTTCATGGTGTCTTCACTATTGAGGGGCCTGTATAACGAGCCAAGTGAGACAGGGCATAGGAAGAGAGAAACCCAGAAAATTACAGCGGCAGATGGTATAGCATCTTCCAGGTAGTTGGGAGGAGTTGAGCTGCTATTCCAAATAAGATAGGAAGCATTTGGAGCATTGAGGCTCTAGCGGAGCTGGATTGGCCTTACATTTTAAGAGCATCTCCCTGGCTGGTATCCTGAGATCCCCTGACAAGGGCAAGGACCGATGCAGAAGAAAGTGTAGCAGTGGGCCTCAATGTTTTGAAGACTGAACCAGCCAGGTTTTCTGATGGGTTGGATGAGAGGCATGAGCAAAATAAGAGAGTGAAAATGACACAAGTTTTTAAACACGCACAACCAAAGGTTGATGTTTTTACCATGCCAGGACCTTGTGCAAGGCCTGTGCATGGTTGGATGGAGTAAAAACTTACAAAATATATTTAAATCGAATCTGCCTTCAGTCTTTTTGTCCTAACCTTGCCTTTGTTCTTTGTTGCTGGAGTGGTGCTTAAATGTTGGGATGAAAAATGTTTACACTGAAACCTTGTCCACGGACCATCAATTTCCAGGCCTAAGTCGCTTTGTCTCATATCTTCAGAGTCTTTTTGTTAGTAACCTCTGCCCATCTCTGCTGTGCACTGAGCTAAATTGACAAGTCATTCTTTTGTACATTTTGTTTTAGCAAAAAGCCTTGTCTATATTTTAGATTTTGAAAAACATTTAAAAAGCAGATTCACCAATCTTTAAAGAAATACAAAGGCAAAGTACTTTTCCAGGAAGGGGTTTTAGCAATAATTTTAGATGATGTATTTAGAAAATGTTGATAAGTAGCTTCTTTGTTGTATGATTGAGTCACTATTTTTTATCAGCCAAATGGGGTATTTATTGAATACCAATATTAGGGACTCTGTACCGTGTGTTATCTTTGCCAATCTGCTTTTTGTATTATTAGTATCAGGCTACTTTGTAGGGAACAATGGCATATTTTATCTTCCAATCAACTAAAACTTCACATGTCTTCCTGGATTTTATTAGGCTTATTATGTAAGTTAGCTTCCAAGTTCAAAGGGACAGATCTATCTTGATGAAATGCTACTTTTTACATTCTTTTGCTATATTCTATAATAGATTTGTTTTTCACTTTGGTTTATTTTTTTTATACCCCAGTCAGAACATGAACTTCTTCCGGTTATACACTATGTTTATTAATTATGTTTACATCATCACGTGCCCGCTCCTTGGCATGAAGATGCCAAGTTCCTGATACAAGTTGGAATTCAATTAAATACATTGTTTTTTATTAAATATATTTTTTTTCAGAATTGCTTCTTTGAAAAACCATTTGTTATAGTGGTTTATTTAAAATTCTGTTATCTATCTCGGGTGAATAATTGAGAAATATTTTAGATTAAAATTGCAGAGACATGCAATGAATTTTGCCCATTCAAGGCAGTGTCTAACATGTTTACCCTAAAAGAAAGAGAGTATAAGATAATCCTAATTAGATGGTATAAAAATGTCAACCTGAGATGATACAAATTATTTTTTCCTGAAGCATAACTAATATCCCAAAGCAAAAATACAGTTCATTCTTATTTAAAATCCCATTAGAATTATTGCATATGAAATCTAAATGATTATAATAATTGGCATAAATTTCTACTTGATAAAGGTTCTACTATATTATATTCTGTAGTATCAGAAAATGTAAATAGACTCAATGGGTAGGATCTAATCTAATAAAAGAGTAATATGCAAATTGACCATCACCTGAGACACCTAAGCCACACCCACCAGCCAAGCTATGCCTCCCAGCCAAATCAGAGTGGCTGTATGCAAATTAACCCAGCCAACATGGAGGCTGGCAGCCACGGAGCTAGAGCAAACCAGAGGCTTCCGTTGCAACTGCCTGCCTAGGCTGGCTGAGCTTCTGGTCATGGTAACAATGTTTCAATTATAGAAACCATGAAGCTGAAACAAACAGGAGGCTTTGTTACCTGCCTAGGCCTCGTCTTAAAGCAACAGTGTTTCAATTATAGAAGATAAATAAACCCCAGAAACCTGATTCCAGCCAGCTTCGCTGGGCTGGGACGTTGGGTCAATGGGAGCTGTGGGCAGCCTGAAAACAGCACTCAGCTCCTCACCCAGGTTGCCTAGGCAGTCCAGTAGGGACCCAAAACCTGAAGGGACTGCGTTCAGCCTGAAAATGGCCCTCAGCCCCTCACCCAGGCTGGCCACACTCCAATGGGGTGAGGGTCCACACTGGAGGGCTTGACCAGCCTGAAAACAGCCATCAGCCTCTCTGCCAGGCTGGCCAGGTATGCCAGCAGGTGGACATTCCCCGAGGGGTCCCATACTGTGAGAGGGCACAGGCTGGGCTGAGGGACCCCCAAGTGCACAAATTTTTGTGCACCGGGTCCCTAGTATAGTATAAAGGAAATATATAATCTAGGAAATACAATTTCATAGATGCAAGGGTTTCTCAAGAGTACACTGTCTGGTTCATTCTCCTTATTTTATTGGTAAGAAATAGGTGGCTCAGAGTAATGAGCAACTTAATCCTTTATAATTACATGATATCAAAGTGAAGAGAAGTTCATTCTTCTAATAATTGGGTTTTATAATTGATACCAAATTTTGGTTTACTATATATTGTTATATTTCACTATCTCAAGTTAATTCATAATATTTAAGGCAAGAACTATATTCTACTCTACTCTCCAGTTTACTGTGAGAATTGATTAAAAACAATCACAAGGATATCTGAGCAGAATCCAGACACCTTCCCGGAGTAATTGAATTCTGAGGGGAAGTTATTTGTAGACTATTTTGTAAGGAGTAGATTATATGGAGACTTCTCTTTTCAGCAGAATGATTGAGATCTTTGTAGATCCTTCCATGAAAAAATTTAAAATGTTGTATAACACACTTAGTAATTGCTTTGATGAAGTTGCAAAAAGTTATGATTATAGGAAGTCAAAAACAAAACAAAACAAAAACATTTTGGAAGAAGTACTTCTAAAGTCAGTTTTCTCTTTGAGGGTTTTGTTAAGCCCAAGGAAACTTTCAAGGCACATAAGAACAAGAGCAAAGCCCAGAACCTAGCCAACCTGGGGAGTCTAGTACCAGGAACCCCCAAACTCCACATAGAGTATATGGACCATCTAGAAATACCGCCCCTTTCCTGTAACCACCTCAAAGGCACTAAAAAAATAGGTAACCTTGGCACGGCCAAAGGGAGGAAAGATATCTAGAGTTTTATTGCCAAAGTATATACCCTTTGGGTGATATGAGAAAATTTCGAAGTGAGAATTTAGTTTAAAATGGGTTCTGGGTTGGTAGTTTCTTTATATGGATAAGCAGAAGCTATTGCTAATGTTTTCTGATGGACACTACAGATACATTTCTAAGTAATGTGAGCTTATAAAACACATGTGAATGCATACACATGATACACAACACATAGGAAAAAAGGTTCTAGGCACAAAATTCAGCAGAAAGGAGAAACAAAAAATCAGATCAGCAAAGACTTCTAATATTGCAATTATAACACATATAATACAGACTTACTAATATTTTAAAATATTATTTTCATTAATAAACTTTTGCTGTAATGGTCTCAGCCTTTTATATCTTTTTCTTGCCATATTACAGTGTGTATATATTTTTATTTATTTGTTTATTTATTTATTAAATATATATTTTATTGATTTTCTACAGAGAGTAAAGGAGAGGGATAGATAGTTAGAAACATCGATGAGAGAGAAACATCGATCAGCTGCCTCCTGCACGCCCACCACTGGGGATGTGCCTGCAACCAAGGTACATGCCCTTGACCGGAATCGAACCTGGAACCTTTCAGTCCTCAGGCTGATGCTCTATCCACTGAGCCAAACCAGTTAGGGCAGTGTGTATATATTTTTAATGGCCACATCATATTTTGGTTATAATGCGTTCGTATGTATGTATCAATTATATATGTGTGTGTGTGTGTGTGTGTGTGTGTAACCAATTTAAGTGAATTTTTTTAGTTTAATATGTTTTTCTGTGATGAATATCCTTGTTGTTAAATCTTAAATTTACCCATGATATTATTTTTTACTGAAGATGGGAGGAAATTCCTAGAACTGGAATTTTGGGCTCCAGTAATGTGTAAATGTGCTTTATAACAATTATGACTGATAAAATAGAAAGTAAAAATTTGACAATAAGTACAAGACATAAGTGTGTCAGCAAAATGTGGAGCAGATATTATTGGAAAAATTCACTAGTTTGTGCTTTGGTGTGTGGCTGATATTGAGCTTACTGCATTTAATGAAGGACAGAGGTCAAGGCAAACAGAGAAGACTCGTCATTTTTAAGGTTGTTAACATTATTTCAATTGCAGATGAATGAGAGGGTTGTATTTATTTTTTAATCACTGGTACTCCATTGGGGTGAAAAAATATGTTGGCCTTTGGAAATCTGCAAGGGATGGCCAGTTTAAATAGAGTGTAAAATACTGATTATTTTTATCAATTATTTGCTGAACATAGAGTATGCATAATCCTGTATTATGCTCTATTTGTATAGAAACAGAGAAAAATGCATCTGCCAGCTGTAATTTTGAGTGTTGATCATATCATGGCTCATGTTTAGCTGGCCTAGAAGACCCAATTTTAATTCTGTGAGAATATTGCAGGAGTTTTTGCCTGCAAAGTTTACTATTGCTGATTAAACCTAAACAGTGACTGTGGGTTTTCTAGTCAGGTTACTTAAAGCCACCTGTGCCTCGGTAATGCACATGCTTCCAATGAGCCGTAGAGTAATGCTGTTTCTCTTTGGATGCCAGCACTCCTTATCTGTGTCTGTAAGCTAACTGCTGCCATGTTCTGCGATTTGTATTTGGACTCTACATTTGTACTCAAAGAACCCTTCATCTCTCCCTCTTCCATAGTCATTTTTGGCTTATTATACTTTTTACCTGTCATATTGTCATATCAGTCCCTTCAAAATAACATCTTTCCAACTTGGCGAGTGTGAAGAGAGTGACAGCGTTTAACACTGCCATTTCTTTCTGTGAACTAGTGTATTTATGCCCTATTCATTCCCAGTGGCCCGGGCTCCAACATGGACCATTTCACAGGCAAAATAAGATTGATGGGCTCAATCTGTTTTCAGGTTGATGCTTATCCACATCATAAATCTACCACTCAGCTGGCAAGCCATCATCGAAAGACCCCTGACCAGGCAAACATACGTGCTAGGTCAACACTGAGAAGGGCTTATCTGATCAGAGAGAGGCACTGCATTCTGTCATCCTTCCCATTACTCTTGCTTTATTTTAACAAGAACCACTAAGCAAACAGTAAAACCTTCTGCAACCTGAAACTTGAGTGAGGAGGGAACCGTTACTGTCTGTTTTAATCATAGGTGATGAACTAGCAGATACTTAGTTGAAAGAGTACAGATCTTTTCCCAGTTGTGCCAATTCCCAAATGTGTCCGCTCTCACCTGTTATAGCTGGTAGTGCTTCCTCAGGAAGGCAGACCTGGGGCTGGTGGGAAAGGGAGAACAAAATACACAGTGTGGGTAAAAGTAGGTTTATAGTTGTGAGTACAAGAAGCACTATTTATTCTCATATTATTCACTTATTAATTGTGTTTTTTTCCATAGGAACAGCTGTAAACCTACTTTTACACTGTATACTTCCTCTGTGTGCTGTCCATCAGCTCCCCCCACCCCGCTCCACACACATACACCTTCCCAGATTTCTTTTTTAAACAATTAGTTATTTAGAACAACAGCAGTGAGTATTAGGGTGCGGCCTCTTTGGAAAACAGTTGGGCAGTTGCTCAAAATGTTAAACATAGTGTTATCAAATGGCCCAACAATTCAAATTCTAGGTCTATGCTGAAGAGAACTGGAAACATACATCCACACAAAACACACACATGGATGTTTATATTAGCACTAGAGATCTGGTGCACAAAATTTGTGCATGGGGGTGTGTGTCCCTCAGCCCAGCTTGCAGCCTCTCCAATCTGGGACCTCTTGAGAGATGTCCAACTGCTCATTAGGTGGGATTGGGCCTAAATGGGCAGTCGGACATCCCTCTCACAATCCGGGACTGCTGGCTCCCTACCGCTTGCCTACCTGCCTGCCTGATTGCCCCTAACCGCTTCTGCCTTCCAGCCTGATCACCCCCTAACCGCTCTCCTGCCAGCCTGATCGACACCTAACTCCTCCACGGCCCACCCGATTGCCTCTAACTGCCCTCCCCTGCAGGCCTGGTCCCCCCCCAATTGCCCTCTCCTGCAGGCCAGGGTCCCCCAACTGCCCTTCCCTGCAGGCTTGGTCACCCCCAACTGCCCTCCTCTGCCAGCTCGATCACCCCTAACTGCCCTCCCCTACAGAACTGATCGCCCCCAACTGCCCTTCCTTTCAGGCCTGTTCCCCCCACAACTGCCTTCCCCTGCAGGCCAGGGTCCCCCAGCTGTCCTCCCCTGCTGTCCTGGTCCCCCTACAACTGCCCTCCCCTGCCGGCCATCTTGTGTTGGCCATGTTGTGTCCACATGGGGGAGGCCATGTGGTGTGTTGGAGTGATTGTCAATTTGCATATTACTCTTTTATTTGATAGGATTGTTTATAATAGCCAAAGGGTAGAAATACCCACATATTCATCAGTAGATGTAGTATATACATACTTTAAAATATTATCTGGCCCTAAAAAGAAATGAAGTCTGATTTATGCTACCACTTGGATGAACTTGGAAAACATGCTAAGTGAAAGAAACCAGACACATGATACATAAGGTAGGGGACTCCAGCTTACACACATGAGAATCTCTGAGCCAGATATATCTGACTAGCCACTAAGCATATTGAATAGATTCAAGAAAATTAAATCTAGAGAATGGGTTACAGAGTGGAAGGAAAAGAAAGAATCAATGCATCTCCTTATGTAGCTTTAGAACAAAGCGAGTTAGAGGATAATGTCACCAAGACAGGAATGCTCCTCAAAGATGGTGAATTCAAGTTCCCTTGTGTCTCCGGGATCCCCATTTAAAGACATGCACGCAGTGACTGGATCCTTTGGTAACTGGCTTAGTCTTACATTTGCTCTTCCTAGAGAGCACGCCACTTCAGACTCCATTGCAGAAGTCAGTGCTGTTACTAGTGGAGCCTTTTTTGACTTATGCTTATGGAAGACTCCAGGTGAGCACATTTTACTGGTGGTTCAGGATAAACTCTTATTAACCTTAAAATGTGTTGCTTCATTTTGTTGTGGTTGCTCCTTGTCATTCTGTACTCCAAAACCTCTTACAAGTTATTGCTAGGAAGATACTTAAGAAACTGATTTTTCTGTTTTGTTTTTTAAACTGAGAGACCATCCCAAAGTAATAGATTACTATAAAATTTACTTGCTATATAGGAGCTAGAATATGTTCAATTCTTGAACAACAAAAGAATATGATTTTTCTTTCTTTATAACAAAAATCCAGGAGAAATGGTCTTACTTGAAGCAAAACTCAGATGAAGTATGTCCTTCCTAGCAGTCTGCTCAAATCAAATTTCTAACAGATACAAGATACTGCACATACATATGCTATA
>PVJC01001591.1:15714-91072 GCA_004026665.1 Murina feae
TCCTCCCTTCCCTCCTTCCTTCCTTCCTTCCTTCCTTCCTTCCTTCCTTCCTTCCTTCCTTCCTTCCTTCCTTCCTCTTTCCCCAGTCTTACCCTACTCCCAAATTCTTTAAATAGGAAACATCAAACTTACTGCCCCCTGGCCACCATACCATTTCTAATTCAGGGGAGGGCTACCTGTGGTTGCAACTATAGGGAAAGGCAAGGAAGGCTATAATTCAAGGTATATTCCTCTCTACGTGCAGCCTTCCATTTTCTTCACATTTCCCTCCTCTGATTCCAGCCATAAATACTCTTTGATCTTATAGAGACCCCAAGTGTCAGCTTCTATCATTTTCTTCAGTCAAACCCTTTCCAAACCTAATTTGTTTCCTCACCACCAAGCTTTGACCCATCTATGGGTAATCACTTTAATTTCTTTCTCACTAGAATCTTCAACACTTTTTATCCCTTGTTTTCACCACTTCTAGGTGGTAAATCCTTAACCCTGGCTCTCAAGTCTTTCTTCTTCATATTTCTGCTCTAGAATATCCTACAGCTATATGTCATTGCTATAAATTTCAGTTATTGTATCTCACCTATGACCCCAGCAATCTAAAAAGATTGTCAAGAAATCCTTCATAGTTTTTCTCCCCCTCCTTTCAAAGATTAGCTCAGTTAATCACCTCTCACCTTAAGCCTCAACCCCACTAAGTTAATTAAGCCTGAATTTACATAACCAACTGCTATAGTTAGTGTTGATTACATAGGAAATGCATTTTATGTTAAAGTCACCATAACACCAGGGTTTACTCTTCCCTATCTATAATAATAAAAGTGTAATATGCTAATTAGACTGGACATCCTTCTGGACAACCTTCTGGACGACCTTTCAGATGAAGCCCTGGCAGCGGGGGCTGAGGCAGAGGCAGCAGGGGCTGAGCCCCTTGCACGAATTTCGTGCATTGGGCCTCTAGTTTTAGAATATTCATGTATCACCCATCATCTATGTCATTTTATTCTACTTGTGAGTTTCTTGGGAACCTATAATGACATTATGTAAGTGTATTTGGGGGGAAATTCTTTGAATACTGAACCTACCATGTGTATGACCTTGATCAAGATACTTTGCTCCCAACACCCTCAATGAGCCTCCATTTCCTCATCTCTGTGATAGGTAAGGGCATTACAGGGGTATTTTTAAGGTTAAGTGAGACATTTTATGTAAAATGTCTAACACAGTAGCAGTTTCCTTGTAGATGAGTAATAAATGAATCTTCTTTCCCCTTCCTGACGTTCTCTCTACATATCATGTATAGTATTGACACATCTTAGTTATCTACAGTACAACATTAGAGCTGGCTACCCAGGAATAAAATGTAATTGGGCAATGAAATATAGGCAAGACATTTACTTTTCTAATGGTGTAGATAACTCATTTGTTTCTATTTGGGAGATTTTCCACAAATAATGTCTTCATCAATACACTTTTTCAGGACTTTATTGAAACTTGGATTCCTTGCTGAACATACTTTATGCAAAACATAATGCTGTTTGTTTCTCATTGCTTTGTACTATGAATTCACTTTGTTCGTTTGTTCATTTATATAGTCATTCAACAAATACTTACTGTTTGTTACATGCCAGAAACTATTCTCATCCATTAATAAATTAGCATTATTGTTAATAATAACACATTTGGTGCCTGGCCACAGTGGCTTAGTGGTTGAGCGTCATGGTTCAGTTCCTGGTCAGGACATATGCTTGGGTTGTAGGCTCAATCCTCAGTTGAGGGTATGCAGGAGGCAGCCAATCAATGATTCTCTCTCATCATTGAAGTTCTGTTTCCCTCTCCCTCTCCCTCTCTCTTCCCCTTCTTCCCTGAAATCAGGAAAAACATACTGAAAAAATAATAACACACTTGGTGAGAGTTGAGTCAAGATGACCCTTTCCTTGAAGGGGCTTGTTACCTGGATGTCCGCCCCCTCCCCCCCAAAAGCACCTTAACTAATGAGCAATAGAATGTCCTCACCTATCCCAAATTGCTTGACTTGACTGTGATTGTGAGTTATTTGAGTGTAAAGAAAAGTACTTTACCTTCGTTTTCTTCTTAATTTAGTACCAAACCCCAAGCTCAGATATAGTCCCTTGTTACAAGTTTGTTGGTAGTGCTAGTAGCAGCAGCAACAGCGTTAAATCATAATGATCATTTGTGCTTTAAAAATGGGCATTTGCCAAAGAGTTTGATCTTGAAGAACCCCTCTGGCAAGGTGAGGACTGTGAATTCAGGGAATTCTTCGACCATTCAGCTGGCTCTTAGGGCCAATTAAAGACCGTATTTATTGATGCAATCAGCAATTCCATATTTATTGTACTGAATGCACATTTATAATCCTTAGAAAGTATTTATGAAGCAAAGTGTTTGTTGCAAAAACATTTCCGTTCACTGTGGTTCTTTTCTGTGTGGAAAGACCAAGTTAGATTGAGAGCCCATGACAAACCCCAGCGGGGCATGCTGCCTCTGCGGCTCAGCCGAAGGGACCTCACATTGCCTAGTTCTCATCTCAGTGTTTGGCACAAAGCATTTACCACTGGAACACCAATCCACTTAATAATGATTATTTTTAATTAAAGTGCAAGAGTAGATAAAGACTAATTTTATTCCATTGTGCTGTGTTCTCTGCAGTTTTCTAAGCTTTTCATTACAATGATACTGCCCCAAAAATAAGGCAGACAGTTTAATTAGTCTCGTTGAAGGCTTGTATACAGACTTGTATAATGTTTCCTACAGTAGCAAGAATAACATTTTTTGAGTTTGGAGTTTTTGTATTTTAGTTTACGTTCCAGTGATGGTGTGTGTGTGTGTGTGTGTGTGTGTGTGTGTGTGTGTGTGTGTTTCTGATCAGTAAGTCCTTGACTGCTTGGTCATTCTCAAGGGAAAACTAGACCACCATTTATTTGAGATGCCATTGAGTATGTTATCTTACTTAAACATCACCAAAGTCTTTGAAAGAGTTTACTGCAATCTGTATTTTATAAATAGAAAAGCTGAGGCCCAGAGGATTGAAATAATTTTATCACACTTATACTAGTTAGTAGCTGATGTGGGGTCTGGCATAGATTTTTTTGACTCTTCCTGCTGTACTATAGTTCTCTCAGTGAGAACATGTGTTTCCATTTTTTTCTGTGGTTTTGGTTTTTTATTTCTGTTCTAAAATGTCTATATTATAAAAGTCATCAAATTCTAGTTGGGAGAATCAAGGAATAAATGAGTTTGGGAGTTCAGTATCTATAAGGCAGTGAGTTCAAATGAAGGACTAACTGCAAACTCTAAGAGGCTGTCATCTCCACAGTCACTGGGTGGCCTGGGTGCCTCTTGCCAATCATCTGAGGGAGCCTGTCACACCCTGTCCTCATTGTCAGAAATAGGAAATGTGGTAGGGGCGCTTCTGCCCCTCCTTTCTGCAGAACGTATCTTCTCCTTGGACTGCTACCATCAGTTTCCCTTCTCCCCAGCCATCTGTCATCATTCACCATTTTCTCTGGTGCCTATCACCTGGCCTCGCCAGCCGAGAGAGACTGTAGCATAAGTGGCAGGAGGGAGAAGCTCTGGGCCATTCTGTGCTCTTCTCAGGATTGAATAACGTGCTCCCTAGGGCTGTTCATGGCAGCAGCTCCTTGGTTGCTTGATTACTGGAAGGCGCGTAAGGATTGGCGAGCCTGGTTGCCCTCCCAGATGTTAGCCGCCAGAATAAGTCTCAGCACAGAGAGTCACAGGCTGTAAGGTCTTTGACCACAGCCTTTATCTTTGGTTGTGACAGCTCTGTTTTCAGGAATATTTGCCCTGGGCCAGTGTTGTTTATTGGTAAGTTAGTAAGCCAGGTGAAAACTTGTGGTCTATAAGGAGGAAATCGCAGGGACTACAGTGTGGATGGCCCTTGGTAGCAGGACTGAAGTAACAAAGAAGTTCTTGTATGTGGAACTGCTCTTCAGCTTCAAGTCTCTCTCCTTTTTTCTCTCTTCATATTTCTGCCCAAGCATTCAGTAATCCTGTGTCTATAGCTAACAGGGATTTCGAATAAATGACTGGAGGTGGGGAAATCAGGTCTGTATTTAATTATCGAATACTGAAAATCACAGAACATCAGAATTTTTAAAAGTCTTTGGAGATCATGTAGTCTTTAAAAAGATATGCTCACGTTTAGTAGAGTTAGGCATTACTTTTTGTGTGCATTCATTTATTCCATACTAAGTTATTTATGTTGTCCCTGGACTGCAGAATATAATCAGGTTACTTCTATACAACCACCCCTCATTTCCTTGGTGACTCAATTGTGTCTAGATTTTATAATCTTAAAGGGGAAGTGTTAATAAAGGAGGCATATTGACTGCTCCTTTTTTTCTGTCTGTGACTATCTGGAGACCTCTGAGGAGGGTTTTTATAAAGGAGTAGTGTTTGTGCTGGTCTTGGTGCTCTCCTTTAACTCAGCAGAACAGTCATAAGACTGATGCAAAGATAGTACAATAAGATGGATTTCTTTCTAATGAGAAAAAATAGCTCATGCTTTAGACTTAAGCGCTGAATATGCCATTATATTTTCTGTTTTCCTTAAGACAGACCTTGCTCTGATTAGTTGATGGAAACAACTAATCCAAATGGGATTTGTCTAGACTCTGGTGCCCCTGGGAACACTTGAGGATCTGGGCTATGGATTTCTGAAGCTTCACATGTTTTTATCAGTCAATTTCCAAGATGCCTCAGAGACTGTTGAGATAGATAATAAGTCAGGTGAGATTAAGCTATGTTTGGTATCAGGCAAAGAACTATAATTAGAAAGAAAATGTTTAATTTAGAGAAAAGAAGGGAAACATTGTAAATGCAGATTATGAAGGTTTTGAGAAGCCCATTTTATGGCATGTATCTTTCCTTTCATACTCCTGAGACTCTTAAGAAATAACATAAATAGGTGAAAGATGAACATTACTTTTATATGGGTACAGGCCAGATACAGAGTCGAGTGAGTGTTCTAAGTGAACATCAAAATTAAACTGATTTGCGCACCCACTCACAGAAGGTGCTGGAACACTCGTCCTTCTCTGGCAAGTAGAACTTTTATTACTCAGTTTAGCAAGGCCACACTTATTATCTATATGCATTCGGTTTTTAAACCAGAATAAGGGGGTTGCTGAAGCAAGTATGCCCAGCTTTTCTTCTCAGTTTTACCAGAGGAGTTAGTTCACTTTCCCTGGAGTGGATTAAACATGGAGAGAGGTCAGGGATTACATTAATCAAGCTTCATTTTAATGGAAAGAAATACGAGCATTGGAGGTGGAAGGAGAGCATTTCTCCCAATATCCTAAAATATACATTGTTTTCACATCTTAAGCTCTCTGAAATTAGGATATATTTGTAATCAATGGCATCTTAATGGCTGTCCAACCGAAGACAGTCATAATGACTTGTTTTGCCTCAGTGTGTAGGAGTTGAGTGACTATTCCTCATACTGTGACTCGGTTTTTCAGATAATGAACCTCATATTCATTTGAGGAAAGAATATGAGTCTTGCTTAGGACAGGGACATGTTTTCTTTAGACCTTCTAATGGCATCAAGAACATATCAATATATTAAACATGGCAGAGTGGATATCAATCAACAGCTTGAAATAAAGTACTGAATACACTCCTTTAAGAAACTCACTTACTGACAATCTTTAGAAAAGAAGGGAAGTGACTACTCAGAGTCATTCGGAAGAGCTGGACTCTTGAGTATTCCATAGTTTTAGGAATATCTCAATCAGTTTATATTTCTTATGTGTCTTTATTACATGTGTATGTGAGACTTATGGTAAACATCCACTTATTTTAAAAGGAGCTTTTCAGTAAGAAAAAATAAAGAACCTAAGTGATAAGGAAGCATTCTGTAGTTTAACTAGCAGGATCTTTTTTCCCTTTTACTGTTAACCTAAAATAATAGCAGATCTTACAATCAGTAGGATCTTAGATTTGATGAAATACACACAGTTAAGTTTATTTGGGTCTCTGTTCCAACCTTTACAGCCCTGGACAACTTTGTATGGCAGTTCTCTTCCCTTGAAAGTTGTCAGTGCTATACTGTTTAAGATAGATACTGGTGGTTAGAAAGCAAGAGTTATCTCCTTGCACTTTTTCTTGAAATAAACTCTTTATTTTCACTGTGCTTCCATGGAAATGCTCATTCATGGTTTATTTAATGGGGAAGATTAGGCCACGTCATTCCAAAATGCTTTGTAGATATTGAAGGCAGTTATTTTCAAAGATGGTCCTTCTTATGCCCCCATAACATTTATCTAGATATTCTTGTTTTATTACTTTGTAAAAAAGTAAATCTCTATTTCTTTTTTTTTTCCTGAAAGGTGGTCCTGATGACAATTTAATTGAAGGTGGAGGAACAAAATTTGTCTGCAAACCTGGAGCCAGAAATATTACTGTCATATTCCATCCACTACTAAGGTAAGTCCAATCCTGTGTAGTCACTGAGGGTCAATATTTTCATTATTGATGCAGCTGTATGGAATGCTAATAGGTCAGTCAGCATTGAAACGTCATAAAAAAGGAAACTTGTTCCATTTCTTAGGGCCTCGCTATCAAAGTGGTCAATAGAATAAATAATGTCAACTCCACTAAGTAGCTACTTGTTCTCAGGAGTAATACTTCATAAATACTTTAGACTCTCTCTCCTACTCTCTGTCCCTGCCTTTCTCCCATCCCCCATCTTTTCCTTCTCCTTATGTATTTCAGGGATGGCAAACTAGGTCCCTTGGGAGAGGTCTAACTACCACATGTTTTTGTAAATACATTTTTATTGACACACGATTCATGGTTTATTTAATGTGGAAGACTAGGCCAAGTCATTCCAAATTGTTTCCATGCTCATTCATTTATGTATTGCCCATAGCTGTTTCTGTGCTACTGTTGCAGCAGTGAATATTTGCAGCAGAACCCATATGGCCCATAAAGCCTGAAATACTTACTCTCTGGGCTTAATAGCAAAAAATTGCAGACCCGTGATCTGTCTCACTAATTTACACTAATTACTCAGGTTTCCTTTGAGAATTGGCAGGTCTCTGAACAAATATGATTTATAAAATTAAAGACATGATTAAAGATATCAATCAAATGCATGATTTTTATATGTTGAAGGACAACTTGATGGTGACTATTATGGTGCTCAATTTATTGTGATATTATGATATAAGAAAATAAGAATCCATGATAGTTCTATTTTAAAAAATAATTTAAGCCCCAAGTACCATTAAAAGGGTATTCTTTGGGATGAGGGAAGGGGGTTTGTTCAGTGGATCTAAAGTTTCAGTTTTGCAAGATGAAAAAATTCTTGAGATCTGTTAAAACAATGTGCACATAGTTAATACTGTACTGCATCCCTGAAAGACGTTAAGATGGTAAATTATGAGTTTTGGTTACAATAAATAAAAGAGAACTTTGGGACTAATATAATATCTAATATATAATATCTAATGTAATATTAATTATATGTTTTCCTTGGTAATAATCAGTACCTATTTTTGCTGTATTTTGATATAATGAATAAGAAACCCTTGAGTTCATTAAAACTTAGATACCTCGTATCATCATGTTAACTTTCTCTGGTAAATTCTATAATATTTGAGGCATATGGATTAATGGTTGAACAGATGCTACTGCAATGGTCAGCGATAATACTGTATATACTTTTCCAAAACAGAAGTAAGTTATTACTGGAATTATCCTACCATTTCATCAGCCAAGAATTACTAAATTGATATCATTAGAATTCATTTAATTCTAATCTTTTAACCAGTTTTTTAAAATTGTACTGGAATACTTTACCCAATTAGGTTTAAATGCAGAAAGCACAAATAAATAAATTCAACAACAATAACAATAAAAATCCCCACTTTTGCACAATAAAAAAGATTTTAAAAGAAATATTATTAATCTTTAAAAAATTGTTTTAGCAAACATTTGAGTAAATTCATGTAATTTAATAATGACTGAATTAAGAGAATTAAGATTATTCCTCTAAATATAGTTGATTTTATATACATATGAAATAGGTAAATTACAACATATAGAATTTCTAGATTAAGTAACAGTTCTCTCATATGTAGACTGACTTGGTAATTAATGTAGTACTCACTCTCTTCTCCAATTACAATTGATTTCTACTTAGTTAATGTTGCTAATTATTAGGAAAATGGGAAACTACCTAAATCAGCCTAGGCATCGTCTAACCTAGATTGAATGCCATAATTGACTGCAGAGTTCGATGGCTTGGTAAATGGAAGCCTCGTGCTTACATTTGTCCCTGAGTTCAAAAGAAATAAACCCTCTGGAAGTTTTTGGCAGTGTGGTTAATAGTCACTTTTTAAGAGCTTTTTTCCTCATAAACATTATTTCCTCTTTCAATGTGAAGTTAGTTGAATGGAAAAACATACCATTTCCCACTTAATAAAATGCAATTCGGGTAAAATACTGGTAGAACTTAACGCATTACAGTTCTTGACTATTATTGTTTAGTGTTATTTGTGCCTGTTTTACTAAAGAGTTGTTTTGAGGCTTGAGAATACTCCTATTAGGTTTACTCACTTGTTTGGTCTCTACCTTCATTCAGAATTTTATTTATTATTATTATTATTATTATTATTATTATTATTATTTTCAATCCTCACCTGAGGAGTGAGGATATTTTCCCATTGATTTTTTAGAGAGAGTAGAAAGTGGGGGTGGGGGTAGGTGGCGGGGAGAGATACATCATCTGAGACACATCAATTGGTTGCCTCCACACATGCTCAGCCTAGGGCAGGGATCTGACCTGCAACCCAGGTATGTGCCCTTGATCAGCAATCAAACCCAAGACAGGCAGATGTTCCACTACTGAGCCACAGAGTCAGGGTCAGAATGTTATTATTGACTAGAACTGGAGAAAGTTTTGCTGCATGATTTACAATAGTTTATCATTCATTCATTCTCTGTGTAACTCTTAATATTATGTGGTTTGTAAGGTAAATCAACTATTTTCCAAGGAGGTGATCATCATCAGACTTTAAATTAGCCTTTGACTCAAAGTGCAACCTGTCTTCTCAAACCATTATTGAGTTGTAGCTGATAACTCTTTGATTGGCTTACGGAACTTCAAATGACTAAGATCTTTTAGTATTTAAAAAAAAATTTTTATTTTTATTTTATTTTTTTTTTTTAGTTTTTTTTTTTTTTAGTTTTTATACTTCGGCACTTGCTGATTATTAGATTATGTATTTCTCCTAAAGTTTGGAAGTTTACTTTCAGTAATGATGAGAATCAGTGTGCATTGTCATACTAGTATATTTTATTTTTACTATTATTGTTAGAAAATTTCCAATATCTTCTGTAATCATTTATTTATGGTCATTCAATGAGATGCTTATTGAATACTTGCAATGTGTGTTTTCCCTTCTCTAAGTTAGATCTGTGGTCTTGTTTAGAAATAGTCACTGTTATTTTTATGAGCTTATCTAAATATGTCTAGATACATTTTTCATCCTTTTGTTCCTTGCTTTTTTTTTCCATGCTAGTTTAAAGTGAGTATGATTTAGCAACTTATGGCTTAAAAGAAGATGTAACATAGTGGGAGAGGCAGTGTAGAAGAACAGAAAGTTAGGAAAAAGCATAATTTTAACATTTAAAAAGAAAACCAGAACAGCTTATCAAAGTTTAAATGTAGATTCCATCACTTCACTTTTACTCAGTGATTATTTCTTGAACTCTGATTCTATGCCAAGTTCTGAGGAGACAAAAACATAAGATGGAATCCTTGCCTACTCGTTTGGTGGCTGCATAGGTGGCAAAAAAATTAGGAAGCTGAAAACACCAATTATTGGAGAGGAGGCTGATCAGTGGGATCTCCTATACCTACTGTGTAAATTGAGACAGCCTCTCTGCAAACAGCTTGACGTTACTGAGCGGTCGCAACCTGTCACCACGTAGTCCCATCCAGATGTGTTTCTGCTGGTGTGGAGTGACTAATTTTGTTTTCATCCCACTTTTCCAAACTCTTTTTCTCATTCATTGTAAGAATGAGTCTTTATTTATAACTCCATATTAAACATAAGTTCAGAAGGAACTTATCACTAATTGACTTTTATCACAAGCCAGCACTGTTCAGACACGATGTCATTGTTTTCCTCAGCTCTCTCAGTGAGCTCTCACATACCTCTCACTTGCAAGGGAGAAACCCTACCACGTGTGTTGCAGGGCCTTCATTTTTCCTTCCCTTCACTTCTCCTGTGTCTGGCAACACTGGACTCTGTCTTCCAGAAACTTTGGCTGTGGCTTTTCCACATTTTATTTATTTAAAATTTTTTTCCATACTTTTCATTCAGCTGCTGTGCATTCTTTGCAGCCTGAAGGTTTTCCCTACAGAAAACTGAACCACCTGCTGAGAGCACCACGCCTTGGATTCCCATTACGCTATTTTACGTATTCTCAGCAGTCATTTATACTGTCCTCACATAAAGTTATTGCACAGGCTCCTCAGATTTGGTAACCTTGCAGACTTATTTTAAATATATATATATATATATATATATATATATATATATATATATATATATATATTATTGATATTTTTACAAAGAAGGGAGAGTTAGAAACATCCATCAGCTGCCTCCTGCACACCCTCTACTGGGGATGTGCCCACAACCAAGCTACATGCCCTTGACCGGAATCAAATCTGGGACCCTTCAGTCTGCAGGCCGACACTCTATCCACTGAGCCAAACCAGTTAGGGCGCAGACTTATTCTTGAACTCTTCTCAGTTAATCCTGGCCCAACACCAGGAAATGCACAGGCTTGTTGGAGGCAAATATACTGACTTTCTAATTTTTTTCACTCCCCATTTAACCCTGCTGACCCCTTGATTTGTTTACTTAATGCTTTTTCATACCATTTTCTCTTTTTTGGTTTATAAGCCAGAAAATTGTCTTAGAGTGTGAAGTTTTAGTAAGATGAAGTACAGTCGTATCCTTGCTTCATTCTTGGTCTAAAAAGGCATTGTGTGCAATTAAACCTTTAAACATTTAAACAAAGGGTCATCTGATCAATTTTTCTCTTTGTGGGCCTAAATGAAAACAAACAAAGCCATATTGAAATAAATATACTTCAGGCCGCACCTGGGTAGATTCTGAAATATATAGACCCTGGAAATGATAGGACAGATGCCTTTTTCCCACAGACCAGTTTGCTATTTTTATAGCTTTCTTGTAAAGCATGCAAGAAGAATGATGGATTCACTCTGATAAATGGAATTTATTTTCTAGACCTTGAATTGAGAACAAAAGGGGAGAAATGTTAATGTTGAAATTTGAATGGCATATTTTTCTTCTTAGTCTAGGTCTGACAGGAATTTAAATTGTTAAAATAAAAATTATTATTTTTGAATAATTATATGATAATGTTTAACCATGATCTAAATATAACTAAACCTTCACCAGTGAAGTACATTTTATTGAGGTATCAACCATAGTTTAACATAGTGTAACACTTTTTAATCACAGCTAATATATAATGCCTTTGTGGCTGCTGTTTGGTGGAAAAGGGGTGAGAATTTCTTTTTCTTTTTGTTTTTTCATTTACTTATTATTATCATTAAACGTTACTCACTAAAAATCTGAAAACAAAGAATATATATCATGTCTTAGATTTGTTAGTACAATTTCTTTGTATAGCAGAAAATGGTTGACGACAAAATGTCTTCTAAATTCTTGTAGCATCTAGCAGAAGTATTCGGAATACAGTCTCATGCTTGCTCTGTCTCTGTATCTGTCCATCTATGCATGTGTTCTAGGCCAATGAGGCAAATTCGTGAGCACAGGTATAAATGAGAGCAACGTCATGTCTGTGTTGCTCTGTGTTGCTGTCACCATCTCTTCAAAGGTGGGCTCATCAGAGACAGACTGGGATTTGATGCCGCCCTTCACCGCTTGAGAGGCAGAGATTCCAAGTCTTTAGAGCTGGGACCGGTCAGGACCAAGGACACAGGAGTTCGAGGAAGCCTTCTCACTGTGTCCTCACGTGGCCTCCTCTTCTAAGTACATAAACCCTATTGGATCAGCGTCCCATCCTTATGATCTCTTTTAACCTTAATTATCTGCTTCGGAGAATATACGTTAAGTCTTGCTTTTAGAACACACTGTGGCAATTAATTTAGTAAGTGGTTTAGTTAGTCATTCTTTTAGCACTGGAACCGTTGTCCCAATGGAAAGGCATTTCTGTATTGCATGGTGGAGAGGATAGATGACTGACAGAGGGCTGGGGAGGAAGGTAGGAATGATTCTAGTTAGATTGTTGATGTTTTTCAGATCACTGTGAGTCTTAAGTTTTTATGTATATAAAATAAAGGAGTTGGTTGGTCTGTATTTTTCTTTTTATCTTGTGAGTTTTGTGATTCTGTGATTGGGAAATGCTTTTCTAATATTTAGGTACTCCAAAGGCTTAACATTTTTAAATTTAAATGCTCAACTGACAATGTATTTTTTTTCCTTTTGCTTCTTGCTTCAACTAGCTTTTAAAAGGCATTTGGCTCTTTAGGGTAATGAGCACTTTGCATAAATGAAGTGTGTTTCCTATGAGACAATTGAAGAACAGATGTTTGCAGTCTTGGGGTGACTTGGCAGAGGTAAAAGGCTGAAGACATAGTAGATGATGGTGCCATTTAAAGTTGTAAAAATGCCACCAGGGCTTACTCCGTTGAACACAACTTGGATATTGAATATCTAGGCAGTGAACATTTTTCACTATTATCAGCAACACTTCATTAAAATCGGACAGCAATTCAGTCTTCCTGAGTAGAACAAAAAATGAAATATTTATTGGTCGTTAAGGAGTAGGCTGGCATTTAGGTCAGTTAATGAGTTGAAATTTTCTTTGCAACTGGGGCTTTTGTGATGGGCAATATCTCTGGCTATTGCCTTTCTTAAGGCAATTGACTGTAAGGACAAGTAATTGTAACCACATAATCAATTCATATTTGTCTTGATAAAGATTAACTTCTAAAAGTTCATCTTGACAGATACAAGAACTGCCAGTTAGCAGCAGTATGGGGTACTGTTTCAAAGTTCCTTATGGCCTGGTTGTAAATAGCTGAAACCAAACCTGAGGAATGAAAACCTCTGGCATTGATTATGGCAGTAACATAGTTATGTTTCTAAAAATGATATTCCAAACTCCATGGCATTGTGATTAATATTTTCATTTTTGTTGTATTCATTATTGTACTTATAATTCCACATATTGACAATACTGGCAGATCAAAGGCATATAAAATTCATTGTTATTATTAAGCATAATAAAAATTTATTGGCTCATGCATTTAACAAAATTTATTGAGCACTTACTTTGTGCCAAGTCTTTCCATCTACCAGCTGACAGGTCTCTGACTGCATGCAATTTAGTCCTGCAGAAAAGTCAGACAACAAAAAGTAAACCAATACACTGGGAAACAGTATCAGGTTTATGAAGAACAACAGAGAAATTTCTGGCGGTGGTGGTAGGGGCACGATTTTATATAGGGTGAGCTGGGAAGGCCTTTCTAAGAATGACATTTGATTGCAAGAAGATGAATACTCTCAAGGAAGAGTGAACAGAATGGTGTGGATGGCAGTGTGTGGTGCTGGGGTGCAGGCCCGGGCCTATAAGCAGGGAGCTTGTACACAGGGTTGTCCAGGCAAAAATTTCTCCTTTTTGTTTAAATAAGGACGACATATTTAGATAGTAAGAAATTTAGGGGACCAGATCTGAAACGTTCAGCGACCCTGAAGACCGAGAGAGAGCCTCTTATAATGGCTGTCAGGCTTTATCTTGCTGGCTTTGGAAAACTCAGGAAGCCCTGTTTTTAATGGTGACGTTATTAGCACTTCTGCAATTAAAATAGTGAAAATCCTTTGTCCCTCTTAACAATGATGTGTACTGAAATGGAAAAGAAGTCTTTGATATAGCCCACTTTGAAGTATTATCCAGAGATATGGAGCAACTGTTGTAATGCCATTAGCTTGTCAAGATATTATTAAGGAGTTATTTATCCTGTGTGAATCCCAGATATATGAGAGTTTGCAAAGAATAGTTGCGGCTGAACTGCAAACTACTATTTTCTTGTAAACAGTAGGATGGGCTGATGGGCTGCTCTGCAGAAGGCCTGTTTTGCTTGTTTGTTTATAATAAGCTTTGCCAACAAATCTTCGCAGTTTTTTATAGAAAACTCTTTAACTACATATGAACTATATACTAGTATATTGGTCTAAAGCAGGTCTAACACAAGAGGTCTTTTTAACTTTTCCTGGCACTAACTCGTGCTAATAAATGAGGACATTTGGTAACACCAGTTTAGGTCTTCAAAATTCCAAATTTGTGTTCCTGTAACGTCCTGGATTTCTGCTCTTTGTGATCTGTCCTTTCTCAAGTTGTTTCCTAACATTACTTCCACAGTGGAGGGAGGAGAGTGGTTCAGGTGCATCTCCTATACAAATGAGGCACACAGTTAACATTTGTTTAAAGAAGTAAATAGGCATTTTATTGGAGTGCTTAGCAAAATACTTGTTGATTTGTAGTGAATATTATTTTCATTAGATATGAATAAAAATACAAAATTATTTTTTCTTTAGTAATGATATTGAAATAGGTCAATCTTTCATATCTAAAATGGGATATTACATATTTTTCATATCTTTTTAGCCCTGTCTTAACTAGAAACTGTGTTATGGGATAAAATAACGAAATATAAAGGTGAATTTAGAAATCTACTTTTCTATGCTACTGACCCGAACTTATGACTTATCATTTGACTAATTGAACACATTGCCTGCTTGGTGTGGCTTAACCGTTGAGTGTTGACCCAAGAACCAAGAGGTCAGTTCTATTCCCAGTCAGGGCTCATGCCTGGGTAGGGGTGCTGTACCCAATAGGTGATGTTCTTCTCTCAACGATGTTTCTCTCTTTCTTCCTCTCCTTTTCTCTCTCTAAAAATTAATAAAAACGTATTTTTTTAAATCTGAGGCTACTTATTAGAACTTTAAATACTTTTCACTTTTTCTTTCTCTTATTACCACACTAGGAGCCCGGTGCACAATATAGTATGCACTCAGGGGGTTCCCTCAGCCCAGCCTGTACCCTCTCACAGTCTGGGTCCCATGGGGGATGTCCACCTGCTGGCATGCCTGGCCAGCCTGGGTGAGGGGCTGACGGCAGTTTGCAGGCTGGCCAAGCCCGCCCCGCCCACCCCACAGCCCACCACCCACCCCGCCCACCCCACTGCCTGTGCCGCCTCCGTGGCTGCCGGCTGAGTTAATTTACATAAAGCCGCTCTGGTTGGCTGGTGGGCATGGCTTGGCTAGTAGGCATGGCTTAGGCATCCCAGAGAAATGGTTAATTTCAATATTACTCTTTTATTAGAGTAGATTAAAAGTTTATGGATGCATAAAGTAACTTTTGCCTTATCATTTTTTTATGATTAGTGGGACACCCTTCCTAAAATCTTTTCTAATAGAAGAAACCTTGCTTTAAAAGCTTTCTTACTTAGCCACTTTCTGTTTCCATTAGATTTTCACTTTTATTTAAAAAACTAGGGGCCCGGTGCACAAAAATTCGTGCACTTGGGTGAGTCCCTCAGCCCGGCCTGTGCCCTCTCACAGTCTGGGACCCCTTGGGGGATGTCCACCTGCTGGCATGCCTGGCCAGCCTAGGTGAGGGGCTGATGGCTGTTTTCAGGCTGGCCAAGCCCCCCAGTGGGAACCCTTGCCCCATGGGCATGTAGCCAGCCTGGGTGAGGGGCCGAGGGCTGTTTGCAGTGAGGCTGGCTGGAATTTATTTAACTTCTAAAGTTGAAACTTTGTTGCTTTAACCGGAGCCCAGGTTGGGTTGCCCCTGACAACTCAGCGCTTCCTTGAGCCCAAGGCTGGAAGCAGGTCTCTGGGGTTTATTTATCTTCTGTAATTGAAACTTTGTTGCCTGGAGTGGAGGCCACAGCTGGCCTAGGCAGACAGGAACCTTAGCTTCCTCCATTGCAGGGGCTAGCCTCCTGCTTGTTCCAGCTCTGTGGCTGTTGGCCACCATCTTGGCTGGATTAATTTGCACACAGTCCCTCTGATTGGTTGGTGGGCATGGCAGTTGGCTGGTGGGCATGGCTTAGGTGTAATAGAGTGAGGGTGAATTTGCATATTACTCTTTTATTAGATTAGATGTGCAATAGCTTCTGGGTCAGTTTTTGAATGTATGTGTGTATGTATGTGTGTTTGTGGGGGAGGGTGTGAGTGTGTGGTTTGTTTTGAAAGGGGGATTTAGTTTGATTACTTAGAGTAAGCATGAATGCCACAAGTTGAAATAACTACTTTGTATTTATTTTCCTGATATTTTTATCTTTGAGAAATGCACAAAATGTATCCCTACATGTCAGTGTGATGTGTGCATTGGTGTTTGGAGGAATATTATTCTGAGTGTTCACAGGTATATTTTTATACAGATACATGTTTGTCCTTAATGAGCTAAAGCTAAGCTGGACATTTTGAAAGATGCTGGTGATTAGATAGTCTAGCAAATAACATTGTAAATCATACATTATGCATGCATGAGAGGAAACGTGGCTTCCCTGTTGCATTTTTATGAAACACAGCGGTTTTTGTCCTGTCCTCAGAATTATGAAAAACATTGCTGTTTTCAGACTGTTTGACCGGTAAAGGCCTATGAAGCACTTGAATGGTGGAATATTTATATTTCAAACCCCTCATTTGAATAACTGCTTTGGAATTTATATTACAGATGTTAAATGCATTTAATCTTCAAGCTAACCTTTAGAGATTATAATTCTTTTAGACCTTTCTTTTACCTCTGTATGATGTGTGCTATACGGCTGAATTCTGATTGCAACTACCTGGCAGTGTTTTTTAAATTACTGAGCAAGATGGAGAGCCAAGCAGCACATATCAAAGTACATCTCGGCAACAGTGTCAGAGGGGAAGACACGCCGGTCTTGTTAGAAGGAGAGCACAGGCCATTTCTTATGGGGACCAATAGGAAGAACCGAAAATGTTAGTGAAAAACGGAAGATTTGATCTCTATTTTTAAATAAATGTCTATCACAAGAGATAAAGCAGTTTAATATCTTGTTGTTGCATAAATCTGGATTAGAACTCCAACATTGATTGTATGTTAAAGAAATGCGACTCTACATACTGATAATTCTCCAATGAACAAGGCATTTCAAAGATAGGAGCAGTTTCCTGAGAAGACAGTACCCTGGAGATGCTTACACAGAAGTGAATTCGGGATGCAGTGAACTAGATGCTGCATGGTCAGGTCTACATTCTTTAAATCTACGATTGTAAGTCTTTCCAATATACTGTGCAGTCGGAGCTCCGGGTAGAAAAGTTTCTTTCATTGCTTGTGCATTTGGGTTACTTTTTCATACCAGTTTAATGCTGACGCTCATTGGCAGGATCAAGGAGTTATAGCTGACTTCTGCATTATTTCAGCTTTGACTTACTATTTCCCAACACAAGGGTAAGAGGGAAACTTGTGCCTTGGCTGTTTCAAGAGCAGTTGTTACAGGCTTTCCTTCTGTCCTCTTTTGATTTTCCTTTTCTGCCTCTATTTATATCTTTTCCTGTTGGTTTTTTCCTGTGCCAGTAACTGGTTCATGATGAGTTTAAGTTGACTCAGTGACCCTTAAGGCAACATGAAGACTGGCTTTTTTCTGCTGTAAAAGTTAATATGGAACGAAAACTGTGTTTTCAAATAAATTTGTAATCATCGTGACTGCTGCTATGATTTTGACCTTGTTTAAGTAGACTGTTGGATGTAGGTTTTATTATCAGTTAAATTTTATGATTATTAATGAACATTGTTGGAAGCTTACATATAAAATACAGAGAAGATCTTTTCAGTGCAAAATGTGTACATAATTTGTATGCTGCTTTTTATGTATTCTGTACCCGCATTTGCCTTAGATGCAATAAACAAAATATGCTTATTCAGCATTCAATGAAATGTGTTTATGTTCAGCCACAGGCCCATTTACATCTGATTTTGAAACCTGAATTGATAATGTAATTTGGTATCAAAAATATTGTAGGAATACCTAGAGGAAAAACATGGTCTCTACTTTTAATAACTTATATTCCTTCGGGTGTTGGTCATACCTTGTTTCTCTGTATAATTTGCAAAATTATTTTAATGTTCCCCTTGCCCCTCAGAAAAAACACTCTCACCCCTATTCATTTTGTCTTCTTATTTGTGCTTTGCATACTTTCTTATAGGGCTTCTGCACAATACCAAGGGCTTGTCCTTGGTCATTTTAAGCTTTTTTTTTACTTTCAGTTAATGGTCATTTGAACATTGAATCATTAATATTGCCTTACTGTGTTTTTTTATATGTCATACCACAAGGGGCATGTTTTTTCATTTCATGGTCAAGAAACCATTTTTATTTTCCTTTTATACTAAAAAACAAATGAACATACAAAAATAAATCTTAAACTAAGCAAGAATATTTTTTGAGATTTTGTTATTCCGTAAGAAAAAGGTAAGTTCTTTGATTCATGAAAGGTAAGCAAGAACAGACAGATACAAAGAATAGAGGTGGAAGTATCATGGAAGATGATTTAGTTTTTAATTACCTTAATTTCAAATTTTTTGTAAGAATCATGGTTTTTAACTTGGAAATTCTGGGACTGTTATTTTGCAAATGAAACAGGTATTGGAGTTTTTGGTGTCCTCAAATAGTCTTTAGTACCTATGGAAGAATAGGAATTATTTGCAGATTACTTTTGTTAAGTTCAGCATAGCCTATTATTAGATGCTACCACAATTGTAAGTAGAGGAAAAAGTATTTGAACATAGGAAGAAGAACAAAGTGAAATGCCAGAAGTTTCTATGAAATCACTTTTTAGTGAAAGAATATGGCAGTATGTTAATTAGATTCTTTGAATTCAAAATCTGTAAATATTTTACAAGCTATTCTGTTTCTTTTCATTTTTATTGTGATAGAACATACATTAGCATGTACAAATCTTGATATACAATTAACAATTTGTGTGAAATTTCCTAACCCAGATCAAAATATGGAACATTGATATAGGTCATCTTCAGGACCATGAAACCTTCCTCATAATGAAGTCAATACCCTTTTCTAGGAGGAAACTATTCTGATTTCTCTCATTGTAGAGAGACTGGTTTTGCCTGTGATGGGACTTCATATGGACGGAATCATACAATATGTCCTCTTTGTTGCTTGGCTTCTTTCGTGGGACATTGTGTCTGTGTCAGTCATCTGTGTCATTGGGAGTAGTAGCGGTATTTGGTTTCTTTATGTTAGTCATGGTATCAGATATCGCTGATATTTGTAGTTATAAAAACAATAGTCAGTTATTATTTTTCAATAAATGAGAAATTTTTAGGATCTATGGTCCTAAAACTGCTTAGAATTGAAACTTGTTCAAAGCAACTTTTCAAGAAAATGTTTTATTTCCTGTCTTGTGGGTCTAAAGAGCCTCTTAGACAACTAAGAGATCTTGGGGGCCAGGTGATGCCCCAGGGTGCCCAGGAACAGATTGGCCATATGATAAATATAGACCGTGTCCTACAGCCTGGGAAGCTAAAAGTCAGGGGAGCTAAAAGTAGTTGAGTCTGTATTTCTAAGACTTAGGGATTATGAATCGATCAAAGAAAAAATAACTGCCAACTAACATAGGTTGCCAGTTTTATTCAAGAGAAGGAATCTCAACACCAGGAAAAGTAAAACTATTACCTCAAAATTAAGAGCCATACTTTTCAAAGAAAGATTGTTTGCAACTTTGAAGCAACATTCTTAGGCAAACCTCAGTATGTAAGCTTGTAAACAACAAAATTCAGTCAAGAAAGAGGGAGAAGTGTGACATGAGGGATTAATCAGGGGTCCATTGGATGTGAGACTATCGCAGGGAACAATGAGAGGCATGGGCTGATGGGGAGGCCCTCACATCACCGCAGTGAGGCTGGCCGGGAACCGCAAGGCTGTGGTGCATCATGGGCAGTCAGTAAAGATGTTTGGAGTAAATGAGCAAAGGAATCATCAGTAAGTGGGTGGGCTCATTGTAAAAGCACAACACCAACTCGATGACTATTAAATATTTTAATAGGTTTTTGGAATTTTGCTTTTAATTCTCACATATTAAAAGCTACGTGTCGTTAACCTCTTTATCTTGAGTCTGTTGTTAATTATATTTATTCACTGTCTTCACTTTAGCTGCTTGACTATCAGAACATAATTCCGTGCAGTCACATTTCTCATTGCCACTTTGCTTTCTGGGTTTTAATCCACCTGCACCTTCCTGATGGCTGCCGGACCCCTGGGCAGCAGTGTCCTCCTGGCAAGCCATTCTCTCCTTCTGCTCGGTAACTCAGGGCAGCAGCAGCTGCAAAGCCATCAGTGTCTGTTTGCATATTTTATTTTTTTACATGTAAGTTGGAAATAAGAATAGAAAAGAACATTGTATGTGAAGAGGCCTCAAAATCCATTCTTTAAAATGGAATGAGAAATTCTGAGCAGGTTTGATAGAGGTGCATCAGGGCTCAGAGAGGCACCCGGATGGATCTGCAGTCCTTTCTTATTTTGAAGCTTTCAGGAAAATTGAAAAGAGGGTCTCACTGAGGAATAAAAAGGAACCACATCCATGTCTGAAATGTGGGAGTCCCTCTGCTGCTTAAGCCTTGATTTATGACTTTTTTGGGGGTTTTGATTGACGTATTGATTTTTCACACTGCAACTTACATTCAGCAGAGCTTGACTAAAAGTAAACAGAATTTGGGGGGAAATTCTTCTGTGTAGTCATATTTTTTCTGTTCATTATTTTTCAATCCCCTTCTCCCCCCAACAAATATTTATCCAGTGGGTACTGTGAGCCAAACATTGTCCTGGCCCTTGTGGAGACTTGTTCCTAATTAGGTTGTCCTGGTAATCTGAGAATTAAAGAAAATCCGTTACAAAGAAGTCCATTACTCTCCAGTGCTGAATTGCCTCACTTTTCCTTCTTTACCCTTGAGTTTTATTGTTGCAGAGGCACATTTCTTTGTGTGTCCCTTCCTTTTCGGGGAGCTGTTCCTCCCCTAGTTTTTATTCCATTTCTCTTCATCTCCTCTGGGATATTGTTTTTGTTGTTGTTTGTTTCTTTTTTGTTTTTTAGACCTAATTTCTCCGGTGTCTTCAGTCTTTCTCTTTCTAATGGCTCTTTCCCTGAAATCTATCAAAATATATGCTCAACTCGACCTCTCTCCTTTCATAAAACCTCTTTCTGCATAATCACCCCCTTCACCCACCACTGAAAAGCCTCTTTTCTCCCTACTCAACTGTTCAATCTGTGCTCTTCATTTACCTCTTTTTCCCCAAAGTTTACTTTGAGCTCACTGACCTGTAATACCTAATTGTCAAGTCTCAAGGGTATTTTTCAGTCTTATCTCTCCCGATTTTGTCAGCCTTTTACAGGGCTGATTATGCTTTATCTTTCAACCTTTCCCTTCTCTGCTTCCCTGTCACCACCATCTCTGGCCTCTCGTTGTACTTCAGGCTTCCTAAGTTCTGTTCTCTCTGCCTACTCACTCAGCACAAGTTCTCCACAGTCTGCCCTGAATCCCTTTCGGCTCAGTCAGTGTACATTGTCTTACTCATTCAATAGTTGTGTTGTAGCTATTTCTTTCGAAATGTCATCTCTGAACAGGAACTGTCCCAAGGTCCAGGAGCCAGGGCCAGCTCTAGAACTGAATGAATGATCTCTTTGTTTCTTTGTCTGCTTCCTGTAGTCTGTATCATCCTAAACTCTATCATTCCCCAGACCTCAGTGCTCTGTCCTCCCTCTTTTCCTTGAATGCGTTTTCTCTCAACCGATGCCCTTTCCTTCTCTGCCCCGTGAATTTCTACACACCCCTCAGCAACATCTTTGCTGGGATACCTCACATCCCTTGTACTCTTCCCCTTTCCTCTATGCACTTGTCGCATGGCATATAATTATTCTCTAAGTGTCTTTTCTCATAGTTCTCAAAGAGAAGATGCTAGTGAGCATTTTCAGTCGTCCTTGCATACCTCGAACTTTGTTGCTGTCCCGCACATACTAGGCTCTCGGTAAATATCTGGTGAGTGAATTCACAATGTAAGCTTTTCATGAATACTGGGATCCTACAGTTCTCAGGGTCAGAGTGATAATGGGGACAGACACGTTAGGTGACCATGCACAGTTCAGAGTTCAGGATTTGTGCTCCCGTGGGCCTTAAGGTCATTGCCTCCTAAATAGATTTGCATCCAGTTTTCCTTCTTAGGGTTAATTTCTATATCCAAATCAATTAATTACGAAGTTAAATTTCCAAATGTGTTTTTGGCTTAAGGAAACTGCTCCTTATATGGGTTTGATTATAGTGATGGTCTGTAAGACTCCTTAAGGTAGATCCCTAATTTTTCTTGACAGCAGGAACGCTTCTCCCTCCTCCTGTCGCCCTCCCCCAGCCCAAGCCCGCCCCCCAGAGGAGCCTCCGTGTGAGACCTGTTTAATATTGCCTGTCAGCAAAGGTGCTGCAGCAAGTCACTCAGGGTTGAAGTTTGCAAACATACGTCGACCTTACTGGACATCACAAAGGCTGTCAAAAGTTTCATATCCCCATATTTTCTCTCGTCTCTGGAAGAAAAACCATCACAGTTGCACAAGTTAGAGGAATTTTGTCACAGGCTGACATTTTTAATGAATTCTTGCTAGCTACTTATGTGAATGTCACCACGAAGGGAGTCAATAGTTTTTTCTTCTGAGTATTACTTACATCTCATGCTCTCTTTTGTCTATTTCCCCTAAAAAGGAAAGAGTGAGCTCTACCTAATGACCTTGATATTTCTTAAATTTCTATTTTTTCTTTTAGTTTCTTCCTAGGCATTTAGACTCTCTACGAAGTCCACTCTTGGGATTCATCCACATATGCCTTTGCTCGGGAGTCAGATGAAATTTATTTATGTGTGCTACACATATTTCAGATATGATTTTATTTGGTGGATGATGAATAACTAACTACTGAGAAAGAAACCAGTTGCTCCTCAAAATATAATTAGCAACCCGAGCTCAAGAGAACCTTGCATTTGGTTATGACAAAGCGTGTGGCATGCCCTCTGCAAAGATAGGGAAGGGAAGATGAATGCATGTTTAATGTAATCAGGAAGCCCCTCTGTAATTTAAATGCATTAGCATACCCTGAGAAACCTGGTAGTATCTGAATGTCCCCAAGATAACGCAAAGTCTCTTCTAAACAAACATGATTGAATTACTTGAAGAAACGCATTAAGACTGCAGGCATGGTCCTTAATGGATCAATGCTGTCTGTATTCATTGCCACAGCAAACTGCAGGAAAACTACCGCTGCTGCTATAAGGAGTCAGATTATTGATGCAGTCTTAGTGATTTTGCTTGCATTGCTCACATCCAATTTGCCACCAAAAGTTTGATGCCATGTAAACATTGAATTTCTGGAACATTAATATTGTTTCTTACTTGTGTCTAGAAATAGTAATGAACATACATCTTGAATCTTTATATCTTGGATTGTATACAAGAGAAATAAGTAATCGTTTGAAACATTCTGCATTCTAGGAATGTGAGGGTAATGCAGAGGGAACTGGTCATTTAAGTGAACACTCTGGGCCTCACTGTTGCAATCTGCTTGTGTGTTATAAAGGTCTCAGTCAATCCCAGTAAGTCATAATAGAAGTAACTAAAATTATTGAGCCCTAGTGATGCACCCAGTTATGTTTTAAATGCTTAACATGTATTAGCTAGTTCAGCGTTCATGGCAACTCTTATGTGGTCCGAACTATTGTTATTCCCGTTTTATAGCTCAGGAACTGGAGGCACAGAGAGTTGACATGGCTTGCCTGAGAGCACACTATTGTAAATGGAAGCGTAGGCAGAAGTACCCCAGAACTCCTACCTCCTATTCTGTTTTTCAAAGATGTGCCTTCATTCAAAACCCTTAAAAGAGAAGGCTTCTCAGACTCTGGGACTCCTCCCTGATGGCTCTGAGTGGCTGTTTGAGTCTGGAATATCAAATCAGTAGGAGACTCTGGAATCAGTTCATAAACACATTCTCCTGCTGGGTTAGAATAAGTGATTTTCCTGTTTAAAAACTGAGATGAAAGACACAATATGAATAGTTCTGGGTCCCAGAGACATTGTAGGCCGGATCAAAAGCAGAACTTCAGAGTTCTTCTCATGGTCTCACTACTATGCCCTTCTCTCAGTTTTGCTAATAAATGATAAACATCTAAAGATAGTTGAGCTGATTTAGAAGAGAACTGTATGAATATAACTGGCTAATTCAGAAGTAATTATTTGTACAAGAACCTTTATTTTATAAATTTACTCAAGGTAAATTTTCAAGCCATTTAAAATATAATTTATTTTTTAAAATTTCTTTATTTCAAGAAAGAAGTAGCATTTGACTATTTTTGAAAGCAAACATTGTGATTATCTTTTAGCTTTGGGTCTTGGTATGAAGTAAAATAAAAACCTTCAAGAATCCCTATACCCCTGCAGGAATATGTTCCTGATGAATTTCCTCTCTTGGCATTATCTTCTGGAAAACTCACATTTCTCTGTGTTTTTATAGCGTTACATTATTTCTCAAATGACTTATGCCATTGTGCACTCTCCTTCTTTTTAATGGATATGATGAATATAATATTGTTCTCAAATATTTTAGTCTTTGTGACACCATTACGAATTGGCTTTAAACACATATGTCTCCCATACTCCCTGTTCCTGATTTCAGAGCAGGATGATATGGTAGGGGGCATCAAAGGAGAAAAATAGTTCTGACTTACCCCGGTCATTTGTTAGTGCCATCTTGCTAAGCCTTGCTCTTATGTGATGAAGAATGGCCACATCTATATATTATTTGGAAAAGTTTGAGTGAATGCTTAGCAGTTTAACTCAGAAATTGTATCAGTTTTTTCAATTCCCTTGTTCATTTAGTGTTCATGCTTTTCTAAAAAGGATGCAAAACGGCTGGTTGAATCTTTCCTTGGCCGTGTCATTAAACTGAAGTTCTGGGGGAAGAATGCCAGAGCGTGTATGAAAGGAAAGCCATGGACCTATTTCACTTTGCCAAGTCGTTTCTCTTGGCATACCTGTGCTCTTCCTTCCAGTGCCTAAGGATCGGGAGGAGAGCGAACTGAAAGGCGTGATTTTTCTCTCCTGTGCATTGCGTGCATGTCCAGTGGGCTTTTTCCTGGAACTGTGCTAAGCTTCACTCTCACACTCATAAAGGAAAAATCATTGGAGCTTTACAATTTAGTGGCTAGCATTTTTTTGAGCTTACTGTTTGAAAATTATGACTCCGCCTTTTAAAAGTACTGGTTTTCCGAACTCTGTGTAATTTCTTCCTAATGTTTGCAGAATCCTCCTGAGGTCTCCTGGTTCCCTGGAATTCCTCCTCTCCAGATATTGACAAAATCATTAACCAAGCTGAAGCTTCATGATTACTTTTCCAGCAGCACCTCCATTGCTCTTTATCATTACAGTTAGTGATGTTTCATCAAGTTTTCAGTCTGTGCAACAGAGTTCATATCCCAGCCAACTGGAATTAATTTGATAGCTAAGCATTTCATGAGCTGGCTCTGTAACATACTCTGCCAGATCCTGCCATGTGTGAATCATTACTGCTTTTTTACCACTAAAGATTATTTACAACCCTGACTTCTTCCATGCTCATTTGTATTTCTGAAGGCGGGAGGGAGTCCTGCGCCTGTTTGGGCCTCTCTTTTGGCTCTCTGCTGTGTAAACCTCTCTAAGACTTCCAGTCACCACCTATATATATGCCTTCCTTTGGAGCAGGAGGAGAAAAATGGAGAGGGTTGGAATGCCTCGCCTCTTAGCCAGGAGGCTTTGGGGCTGTCCCACCCACCTGTGCTGTACCCAGTAGTGGCTTTCAAGGGTGTGAAAAGGGAGGGAAGAGAGAGTGTGGATTGACAGGAAGCACTGGAATGGCCCTCAATAGATGATTTTTTAAGAGCTTAGTCCTTGGAAGTTAAGATGATAATTGGCTGAATGGGAAACTATTGAATATTACTACTTTGGGGAGAAATAATTTTACTATGCATTTCAGGGATAAGAGAGTGTTTGTATTCCTAAGATTTGGTTATGTATCCAAAACAGACTTTATTAGTACTCTGAACCAGCTTCAAGCAAATTATTTTGTTTGGCCATTTTTCTTGTATTTATCAGTGTGATAATTTAATTTTATGGCCATATATATTATTCCCTAGTTTAGAGGTTTCCCTCACATGGTATGATTAGCAATCGTGTGTGAAATGATTATGTGGAAACATTGCTAGCGAATTACTGCTTGTCTAAATACTGTATGTTTTCACTTGCGAATGTTGGCTCTGGAATGCATTTCTGGCGCTGTGAGGGGAAAAACAAGTCTTGATATTAAAATTCAGCCAGAATTTAATTTGTGAACTGGAGCTTTCCGCTCACTGGTTCCTCCCACTGCAACAACTAGAGGTTGCTTATTTCCTTTCTTAAATGAAAATTCTGCCCTTTAAGACTATTTAGCCTCATTTTTAATCTTCAAGTTGGTGTTTTGTTGTAGAAAAAGCCAAAACTTTTCACGGCCTGTGCTTGTGTCAATGTATGACATAGGGTCTAAATTACAATCCCTAATTAGTACCACTTAGAGCTAATGGAATAGCCATTTCAAGGTCCCTCCTGCAGTAATTAAGCCCTGGAACAGAAAAGTGAATCTACTATTAACATTTTACCCTGATAATTCCGACCAACTGTTCAAACAGTGTCGAAGCCCAGGTCAGGCAAGGCATTCTTAGCATAAAATGTAATCCATAGCCTACCCTGCTGCAAAGTCCCTGTTTGGGGGGATTAATTCTAATCTCTAAAATAACTGTAATGGAAGACATACAAAGAGCGAAAGGCCAGGAATCCATCCTTGCTTTCGAGGTTACTTTATCCTACAATAGAAAGATATTGTCCCCAAAGCATCCCAAGGATCAAACTTGGTTAGTGTTACTTCTGGCGTGGATATTTCTTCTGTGGCTCCAAAGAAAGAAAGAAAAAAGGGGGGAAGAGGGTGTTAATTTACTGATTTAATTATAATGACCGTAAAAGGATCTTGGAATGTGTCCTAAGAACCCTCATGTGAAAAAGAAGAAAAATGGAACGAAGTCATACACCACATGTTACCTTTTTTCTCCCCAAAGAGGGCCTCAGAGTTCTGTAATAAGAAGTAAGTTTTTCCTCGCTCAGGCATTTGATGTAGATGATTGACAGTGTGTGTAGAGACTGCCTCTCATTAGGGTCAAAGCCAAAGAAAACATCATAGCCAAGAAGATCAAACCCTGAACTGAAGCAGGAACTTTTCATTCAAACTTGAATAAATAGGGAGGGAAAGGATGGTATATCTTTCCAAAAAGGAAAAAATGGAAAAGCTCAATATCTATAGTTTTTTTAACACTACAGATTCTGTATTGCTTTTGAATTGAACAATTTTAGAAAAACATTCTGATTCATTAGTTTGAAAAATGATTGCATTATCATAAGAAAAGAATTGTTGACTCTAATAGAAATAGGCTTTGGTTCACTTATAGTATGAATTAGCCTCATAACATGAAACCATAATATGAACATACAGATTGCTTATTTATTGAAAGAATGATTTTAAATATTACTCTGAAGACTCCTGTCTGACCTCAATTATAAGCTCTGAAACTATAGTAGGAGGTACTGTGTGGTAGATTGATTTTCATTATCAGCTTAGAGCTAAAGGGAAAAGCTGGTTGTTTCCTTTTCCAGGTAATTTGGATATGGTGTTGATGGTGTATAATTGCCACTCTTCCATGACACCCATGGTTAATATCTGCTCTGCAGATGGAAAGCTACTGGCATAAGTACTTCTAATAAAAGGATTAATTTTTTTAAATTTACTTTTTCATTTACCTATATTGTTGAAACTTTTACAGTTGTCTCCCTTTTCCCACCTCCTTTAACCTCCTATTTACCCTGCATCCCCCCAGGCCTACCATACTATTGTCTGTGTTTCTCTCTCTCTTTCTCTCTCTCTCTCTCTCTCTCTCTCTCTCTCTCTCTATATATATATATATATATATATATATATATATATATGCCTAATATGCAGTGTCCCCTTGGGAGTTTGACCGACCTGGAGTTGGATTACATGTTATGATGTGCACTGACCACCAGGGGGGCAGCCACTAGAGACCCTACCTGAATTCCATGCACTGTACCTCTAGTGTGTATATAAGTTCTTTGATTAATCTCTTCCAGCTCTCACCTCCCTTCCCTCTGAGATTTGTCAGTCTGTTCCATGCTTCTATGTCTCCAGATCTGTTTTGTTCATCAGTTTATTTTGTTCATTAGATTCCACATATAAGTGAGAATATGTGATACTTGTCTTTCTCTGTCTGGCTCATTTCGCTTAGCATAATACTCTGTAGGTTCTTACATACTATCTCAAAAGGTAAGAGAGCCTTCTTTTTTATAGCTGCATACTATATCATTGTGCAAACACATTTTATGAAATATTATGAATTGAGTTACTTACATAAAATTCTAGAAATATAGTATTTAGAAAAAATATATAATGTTTATTTTATAGAGAGAGGAAGGGAGAGGGATAAAGGATAGAAACATCAATGATGAGAGAAAATAATCGATTGCCTGCCTCCTACACATCCCCTACTGGGTGGGAATCGAGCTCACAACCCTAGCATGTGCCTTGACTGGGAATTGAACCATGACCTCCTGGTTCATGGACTGCCACTCAACCACTGAACCACACCAGCCAGGTAAGAAGTATAGTATTTTTTTAATGAAGATAAGTGGGAGGTGGTAAAGAGGTTTTTTTTCTTTTGATTACCTCAAAACTTGAAAAGTGCAATTTTTTTGTTCTTAGAGAAATATAAGCTTTTTAATTTGCCTTTCATATAATATTGAGATTATAGTGCTTTATTTGCTACAAATAACAAATTGTTTCAAAAAACCACATAACATCTATTTTATTTATGCCACTTAGCAGAGGCAAAGAATGGAGCAAATGGAAAGCAAATGAAGGAAGAAAAGAGAGGAATGTGTGTATCTAGAAGAAGAGAGCAGCGTTAGTAAATGAATGACATTGTGTCCTGTATGGCTCTCAAAACCTGAAGTTACATATTAGCATCCATAGTGGAGCCCTTGTCTAGAGCACTTTCCTGTAGATTTTGATGGACTGAAGGGTGTCTTTTAATAAACCTTTAGAGAGGAAGGGCAGCATTATCAATATTAGCAATAGTAATTCTTATGTTTGTACGTAGATGTTATATTTTCAGATTCCCTGTTACACCGAATTGGTTTGGAAGCCAAAATTGTAACTCATCTTTCAGGAGCTGTTTTCCCTAAAGGTCAAGGCAAGCCTCTGCCCTTTGCCAGGATGAAATAGTTCCCCTTGTATTTGCCCGTCGCAGTTGAAAATGCCATGTTCAGGGCAGGTTTTATTTGTAAAATTGTGTCGCCCAAGTAATTTTTTAGAGGGTGTACAAGACTGCTTCACTAGTTTTGCATTTGTACCCAAATATATTTACCTCTTAGAAGTTTGACTTCCCTTTGGCAGGCTAACAGAGTAAATACTTCTCTAATATTTTTCCTCTGGGTCTTCAGCTCTGCAAACATTCATTCCTTGTAAACTCCAAAGCTTGGCAAATACGTTTCTCTTTGTAGTTGAATTTTCCTCCCTGTATAGCTCCATTTTCCTCCCTTTGGACAGAAAACAAAGAGGAAGCCCAACTTTAGGAACTTTTTTCTGTTCTCACTCTCCAAACAACCTCCCCATTTCTGAACTGCACACAGAAGTGGAAGCAGGCAAAATGGAAATATGTAAGAATGGTGCCTCTCTCCATGGTCATTTTGTCTTTATGCTCCCTGGTGTGAGAATCAAGGCATAGAGTGTCCAGGACACCAGAGAAGTCAGGTGAAGGAATTCAGGTAGGAGATGAAAAATCTCATATAGTGAAGACACCTAATCTGGAAAGATCTAGGCAGTCATGGGGAGAAACAACTTTCTTCATAGATATCACGTATGTATTTTTCCCCCTTTGAGGCTCCAAAGTAAGGTTTCTAATATATGGAGTGTTTTCTTAATAAGAAATGGAGTAGTGCACTGGGCAAGCTCTGTCACTTCAGCACTGGTTCTGGGCATGCGTGAAAAAGGGTTCATGACTATCAGTTCTGCATGAAAGAATATTCCTTAGTAGGACTTAAAGGGGTGCTTTAAATTCCTTAGGAGTCTGAGGGCAGTGAGGGAGGTGGTTTAACCCTGGAGGCAGAAATACTATTGAGGTCCAGGTTTTAGAGTCAAACCAATTAAGTTTCATTCTCATTGTAGTCACCAAACTTTGGTGAGGCTCAGTTTCTTCATCTGTAAAATAGGAATAATACCATTAGCTTTATGGGATTGTTAGATGAGCCCATGTACCTAACTTTGAATTGTACTTGAAACATAGCAAAGATTCCACAAATGCTTGTTGTGGAGGCTGCTGTCAAAGAAATGGAAAGTGGATAGTTAATGGATTGCCATTTTTAGATCATCTAAGAGTCCTTAGCATTTTAGGGCTGTTGGGTAGGAATGGAGCAAACTGAAAGGGTGAGTGGTGAATACCTGCCGCTTCTCTCTTTTCTCAGTACTGGGCCCAGCAACTCTCTCTCTTCCTGTTCCTGTTGCTCAGGGCTGGCTCACAACAATGTAACAGGCTATATTGCTCCCCCACAGTATTTTTAGTGTAGAAAGACCCAGGAAGATTGCTTATGCTTAAATTATTAAGGCTGAATTTTAAGCTTTAGTAGCAAAGATATCATTTGGGGAGCTTTCATAACATGTGCATATACTACTTTCTTTTCTGCTTTTGCAAAGACATTAGTGTAATTGGTAATTGGAAGAAATAGAAAATGAATTTTTTTTAATCCTCACCCGAGGATATGCTTACTGATTTTTAGAGAGAGGGGGTGGAGGGAGAGAAACATTTGCCTTTCATACGGGGGTTGAACCTGCAACCTAGGCATGTGCCCTGAATGGGAATCGAACCCATAACCTTTGACTATATGGGACAACATTTCAATCAACTAAGCCACACCAGCCAGGGATGAATTTTATCTTGTGAAGTATCCAAAGTTTGTAACTGGAATACTTAAAATTATTTCTTAAGTATAAAAATACTAAAAAGTGACAGTAGACCCCTCAAATACAGAAAAAGTTCTACTAAAATGATGAATGACCCATTATTAAAATAACTAGGAGCCCACCACCCACCCCGCCCACCTTGCCGCCTGCACTACACCTGCCTCTGTGGCTGCCGGCCTCCATCTTGGCTGAGTTAATTTGCATACAGCTGCTTGATTGGCTGGTGGGCGTGACTTAGGCATCACGGAGAAATAGTCAATTTCAATATTATGCTTTTATTAGAGTAGATGGTATAAATGAAATATCAGCAGAAATCAATTTAAAAATATATTCCTATTGATTTTTTAGAAAGGAAGAGAGAGAAACATTGATTTCTTCTTCCCCTTATTTATGCATTCATTGGTTTATTTATTTATGTGCCCTGATCTAAGATCAATACCACAACATGGTATATCAGGGTATGCTCTAATCAACTGAACTACCTGGCCAAGGACAAAAATATACATTAAAAAATTAAATTTATATTCAACAAATTATTTGTCAGCATTATAGTGAACCTTACAGAATAAAAAGATAGGTGGCTACCTGTTTTAAAATATTTCCATCTTTAGCAGAAAATACTTTGAAAAATAATAAGTTACCATTACTAGAACTGATTTTCAGACCCAACTCTCTCTCTATGATGTGTCCCAGATAGATATCATGAGGTGGTGCGGTACAGTTTTGTAGTGATTTTGGGGGGAAGGTTTATATATAGTATTTGGCTATTTTTTAGTTTTAAAGTCCAGTTTAAGAATGAAGTCTTGGAGGCAGGGAGGAATACTTGATTTGGGGACTTGAAATGAGAATAATTCAGAGAGCATTTCAAATAACAAACGACAGTTGGAAAGAAAGCCCCATTCATCTTATTAGTGCTGTAAAGATAGAAAAACAGCCAGGGAGGTCATCTGAGTGGCAGATGTTATTTCTTCTTTTTTTATTCTTTGTCTAGTGAGTACTATGGCATTTTTCTTGGAACTGAGGCATGATTTACAAAATTCATGCCAAATGTATAGTGTTAGCAGCTGACCACTTCTGGATTCTGTTAACTTAATGGTAATGAATGAGGTCCAGCAAAAGAGTTACTGACATTAATTTCTTTCTGCTCATAATTAACCTTCACCCCTAAAGAGACTGCCACTCATCACCATCAAAAAGTACTTAGAGTGCCCTGACCAGTTTGGCTTAGTGGATAGAGCGTCGGCCTGCAGACTGAAGGGTCCCAGGTTCGATTCTGGTCAAGGGCATGTAAGGAGATGTGCAGGAGGCAGCTGATTGATGTTTCTCTCTCATCGATGTTCCTAACTCTTTATCTCTCTCCCTTCCTCTCTGTAAAAATATCAATAAAATATATATTTTTTAAAAGTCCTTAGAGTTTTGTGATTGAGAATAGAAAATTTTGAATATCAAAATTTTACTTGAGAACATCTTTTCAGCACAGATCTTAAACATCACTGTTGTTTCTATTGGTTACTCCATGCCAACCACCTTGACAAACACAACTGAATTTCAGTGAAGTTCCAGATTTGAAAACATGTTTTCACTAAAGAGATCATTATACTATTTGTATAAATTAAAGTTATAAGTAGAAATGATCTTCGTTTCCTGAGTATATCATTTTGGGAGAGTGTGGTTTTTTAAATTTTTTGTCATCTAAGGAAAGCTGCATTGTTATTTTAAAAATGTGGATTCTGCTTTGAGTTGAGTATGGAATCACTGTTGGGAGATAATTGGTTACTGAGGCTACCGAGAAAAACATGGAACCCAGAGATGTGGGTTTTCTTTAACGGGCTATGTTGTCTGGTCTTCCAGAAGAAATCACACTGTGGTCTCTGCTTTATGCACGCCAATAGAAATAAGACAGAAGTGAGTAGCATTTCATGGTGCTCACAGGCTAGTGGGGGAAGAGCTGCAAAGAATGAGAGAATGTGGCTCAGTGGTTGAGCGTCAACCTATTAACCAGGAGATCAAGGTTCAAATCTAGGTCAGGTCACTTGCCCGGATTTATGGCTTGATCCCCAGTAGGGGACGTACAGGAGGCAGCCAACCAATGATTCTCTCTCATCATTGATGTTTCTATCTCTCTCTCCCTCTCCCTTCTTCTCTGAAATAAAAGAGTGGGGGAATACAGTGGAGTAATCCAACACAGCCTTTAAATGTTAGGGAAGTCCTCCTAAAATAAGAAATGTCCTAATAAAGACCTGGGAAATGAGTTAGTTATACTTAGTTAGGAGTGCTTTGAACGATAGTAAACCCTTACAGAATAAAAAGATAAGTTGCTACTTATTTAAAAATGTTTCTATCTTTAGCAGAATATATTGCCAAAAATAGTAAAGAGTTATAATTATTGGAACTAAATGAGTCTGGCCTGAATCTCTGCTTATGATGTGTCCCTCTCTGCTTTATATAGATGGAGAAATAGCAATTTTCTTACTTAACAGTCTCCATTTACATGGATTTTCCCAGAGATAAGTAAGATGTGACGGACTGTCTTCCTCTCTGGATAAGTCTTCTTTGCCAGCATCCATTTCTCTATAGCTCAAGATGCAGAGGCTAACCCCTGTCTGCCACCAGCCTTGCGTGTAATGTAGTTAATAATGAGCTTTCCCTTTCTCCATCTTGGGTTTGTTATTGCCCCTGGGCAATATGTTCAGGACTCAGCCTGAATGTTAATAACAAGGTAAAAAAAGGCTGAAACTTCTGCATGTTTTCATTAATTTTTTTTGCAGCCTTGAATTGATTGCTTTCCTTTCCCCAAAGCATACCCAGTGTGACCCTGATTTAGTGTGGCTTAATCAATAGTCTGCAGAATGACTGATTTGTTTCCAGTTATTTCTTTACAGAGCATTTTCCAAGCAAAGGAGAGTATGAGAAATCTGTCTGTGAGCTAGGGTGAAGGGATATGGTGAGGCATTGACAGACAGCTGTCGCCTGTACTTGCTCCAGTAATTTTTAGAAAGAATAAGCGGAAGGGGAGAAAGAATGGTGGTGGAGATGCCTATCCTTCTAAGATATCGTTTCTGCCACATTATGTGAAAGGCCTCTCGATTACAGGCTTATAGCACTTTCATGCCTGTGTTTTTGTTTTGTGTTGATCTTTATAAGCCATGGAAAAGATATATTCCCCATTGAATGGGCCTGGTGGAACTCTGCAAATTTTAAAAGCATCCACTCAGAAGAATATTAAGCCTTTGAGTGCAATTTAGAGTGATTTAGAGTGTTCCTCGCTTTTTCTTTTTCATTCCCCTCGTAGCTAGTTTCCCTCTGAAACCCAATGCCAGTGTTATCTGGGGGGTTACATGAAAAATACCTCATTGAAGCTGAGTGCAGAATTTGATGAGGTGGGTAGACATCCTGGGAGCTGCAGGCACCTCATAAGTCCACATGGCCTGGACAAGGGACCTGCCACTTGTTCTTTTTATTAAGCCCCTGCTGTTTACCAACTACTTTTCCTGACTTTGCTTATCTTAATTCTCGTAACAATAATTTGCTTTTAAAAGTCCAGAGACTGGCCGGCCAATGTTGCTCAGTAGTTGAGTGTTGACCTATGAACCAGGAGGTCAGGATTTGATTCCCAATTAGGACATATGCCCAGACTGTGGGCTCAATCCCCAATAGGGGGTGTACAGGATGCAGCTGATCTGTGATTTTCTCTCATGACATTTTTTCCCTCTCTCTCTCTTCCTCTTCCTCTCTCTCTCTAAAAATCAATGAGTACACACACATACACTCCTCACCCAAATATTTTTCCCCAGTTTATTTCTAGAGAGGAGGAAGGAGGGAGAGAGAGAGAAACATCAATGTGAGAGAGATACATCAATTGGTTGCCTCCTACATGAGCCCCTACTGGGGCTGGGGAACCTGCAACCAAGGTATATGCCCTTGAACAGAAATTAAAACCATGACCCTATGGTCCACAGGTCGACGTTCTAACCACTGAGAAACCAGCCAGGTCAATTAAAACATATTTTAAGTAAGTAAGTAAGTCAGTAAATAAATAAATAAATAAATAAATAAATAAATAAATAAATAAGAGCAGTGAGCACAATTTGGGTGTGACAACATACTGTCTAGTGCTCTTATAGGTGAGAATGGGACAGGTGTGGGTACAAAGAGTTCCTTGTTAAGATGATCTGCAAACACTTCTTAGAATAGTAGGATAAAGTATTCAAAATGGACATGATTTGCTATTTAAATGATATTGGTAATAAAAGTTTTTAAAGAGGCTAATTTCTTAGAAACAGGTTTCTGATGCTCCAGATGATGTTTTTTAGACCAGGGATTCTTGTGTAAAGTGGAGATGATTGATGAAATAAGTGTACTGTCTTATTAATAAAAGCTAGAATTCAGCTTGACCAGAAATAGGCCAGTGAGGCAAAGAAATGGAGTCAGATAGCATTGTGGAGGCACGCACTGCAGAGTGTGGGACATGTCCCAGGCAGTCTTGCTGTTTCAAGTTAGGTTTCCATTCCTGAAAAGTCATTTCATTCATCACTCTCCTACGCTGACATTTATTGAATAATTTGCCATAATTGACTTACTCATGATATAACAATAGATCTTTAATTTATGATATCCCTAAATATTTTGTCTTTGGTTCACAAAGGGTTTGTGGGAATCCAGTGACTAATTCCAGTAGGCAGTAGAAATTAAATTTGAAATAATGAGAGGCTGGAGGTAGGACTTTATGTTTGGGAGTCACAATAATAGCCAGCATTTTTTGCATATTTAATATGTACCAATCTCGATGGTAGTCTTACATGATTAGCTTAATTAACCTTAAAAAAATCTGTGCAGCAGGTAATGTTAACATCCACATTTTACAGACAAGAAAACCAGCATAGAAAATATTTTTGTAATTTTAAATCCAAACTCTCAGTTTCTTCATAGAAATTCTTTTTAATTTTTAAATTTTTTTTTTTATTGCTGGAAGCTTTACATTTGTCCCATTTTTCCCCCATTGACCCCTTCTAGCCCAATCCCGACCCCCACCTCTCTCCCCAGGCCTTCATCACACTATTGTCTGTGTCCATGGGTTATGCATATATGCATATAAGTTCTTTGGTGATCTCTTCCCACCCACTCCTGCCTTCCATCTGAGATTAGTCTGTTTCATGCTTCTAAGTCTCTGGATCTGTTTTGTTCATCAGTTTATTTATTTATTTTTAAGCTTTGAATATAGTTGAGAGCTGGAGTCCATTTAACATATTTTATTGATTTTTACAGAGAGGAGGAGAGGGATAGAGAGTTAGAAATATCGATGAGAGAGAAACATCGATCTGCTGCCCCCTGCACACCCCCTACTGGGGATATGCTCACATCCACGGTACATACCCTTGACCGGAATCGAACCTGGGACCCTTCAGTCCACAGGCCGATGCTCTATTCACTGAGCCAAACCGGTTAGGGCTGGAGTCCATTTATCTGAGAACATGTCATATTAAGAGGATGAGAGAAGTAATGAGACAGCTAGGACATTGAAAGAAAGCCAGTCACAGAAACCATGCAGGAATGCTTAGGAGACGAGAGATTTATTTTTTAAAGCTGCAGAGAAATCAAGAAGAAAAATAAATTATTAGAAATAGAGATTATGTGTCTATGGGAACTTTGACTATTAGCAGTGGTCGCCAACTGGTGGTCCGCAGACCACTGATGGTCCATGAGGTCCGAAAGTTTGGTGACCGCTGGACTAGAGCAATTTGGGGTAGGGTATTTAATCAGATCTCAATATGCCATTCATTTTGAGTTTTGGATTAGTTTACTCAGTGATTATCCGGGCATTTACTTCAGGTGATTGCAAGACCATCATTTAGTCTAGAACAATACAATAGTTCTGAACATTTTTAGCAAACGAGAGCCTACGTGATACGCCCTTCATTGTCCTGTTCCTTCTCGAATCCAAAATAAATAAATAAGTACCTGTACAGAAGTAAGGAGAAATGGTGGTATGTTTTCCTTGCTTAGAACACTAGAATCATACAAGAACCTTTTCTTTGTCTTGTCTAGCAAAAGATTTGCTAAGAAGGTGAGAGGCGATGTGCTAAATGTATTAGTGGACTCTTGAGAGTCACACTTTCTATGCTTTTTTTCTAAGTCCTCAAAACATGCTCAGTTTTTAAAAATAAAACATGCATAAGGGATTAGCTTAATCTCTTTTATTATTTCTATCTCCCTTTTGTGTGTGTGTGTGTGTGTGTGTGTGTGTGTGTGCGTGCACGAGATTGAAACAGAGAAATGAATAACATGGAACAAATGTAACCCCAAGTTTTCCTTTTCTCGTTGCATTCTCTCCTGATCTACACTTTCTGCTGGTCGGGACGAAGTGTCATCACTGTTGTGACCAGCTTCTTTGACATGTTACTAAACTTGTTTGTGGTATTCGATGCAACTTATCAGTACTTCCTCCCCCACAGACTTTCCCCTCCCCCAGCAACACACTCTTCTACTTTTCTCCCACCTCATTGTCTCCTCATGAGTTTGCCTCTCACCTGTCTGGTCTCTTAGCCCATGGTGCCCATGGTTCAGTTCCTGGCCACTTTCTCTTTTTAAACCTACACTTATTTCCCTGGTGATCTCACCCGTCTTAGGTCTCTAAATACCATCTCAGCTTGATGACTCCCAAACTTGCATCTCCAGCCTGGACCGCTCCAGTGAACTCCAGCCTTACGTCTTTCCATTTACTTGGCATTTCAGCTTCGTTGTCATATGGAAGCTCTCATTTAAAATATCCCAAACTGCACTATCTGTTTACCCAATGTTATCCCTTCTGTCTCCCTCCTTTCAGTAAATAGCAGTACCATTGTTCCAATCACTCAGACCAGAAGCTAAGTCATCCCTTTTTCTCACACCCCAGAAGTAATCCATTAGCATGTCCTTTGGCTTCAAAATAAATAAACAAACAGAATCTTTGCTTACCACTTCTATAGTTAGTATCTTAGTCTAGGCACCATCTTCTCTTGCCTGGATTATGGAATCAGGCTCCCAATTGATCTCATGTTTGATCTCTTGTTCTCCTTCCTTTTAGCACAGCAATCCTATTTAAATGTAAGTCACATCAGATAAAACTTTGGGCTAAAAATTTTCCAATAGAAAGTCACACAAAATAAAAATTAGAATTCTTTTTCTTTCTTTCTTTCTTTCTTTTTTTTAATCCTCACCCAAGGATATTTTTCCATTGATTTTTAGAGAGAGGTAAAGAGAGAGAGAAATATCTATGTGAGAGAAACACATTGATTGGCTGCCCCCTGCATGCACCCTGACCAGGACCCGGACTGGGAAGGAGCCTGCAACCGAGGTACATGCCCTTGACTGGAGTCGAAAGTGGGACCCTTCAGTCCACAGGCCGACGCTCTATCTACTGAGCCAAACTGGCTAGGGCAAAACTAGAATTCTTTATAATTCTTTAGAAGGCCCTACGTGATCTGCTCCTTCCCGTTGTCACCAAGCACCTTTTTTACAGCCAGACAGGTTTCTTGAACCTTTACACAGGAGTGCTCTTCTCGTTAAAATTGCATTATACCCTGCTTTGTTCCCCCTGCCCTTAGCTCCTCCGGCATCATCTGTAACCTGGCTTCTTTGCCTGTCTCCTCCTACTAAAAAGAGACATTTCATAAGATTAGGACTTTTGTCTGTTTTGTTCACTGGTTTTTCCCTGTCACTTAGAATGGTGCTGGCAATAGGCCCTCAGTTACTGTTTGTTGAACAAATGAAGGTTCAGAGCCTAAAAATAGAACTGTGGCGTCAAGGCAGGCAACTCTGTCTGTGAATAAAATCATCTTCAGATTTCTGAGGCACAGTCTCAAGATCACAATTTTCCGCTTCTGAACAAAGGTGCCTCTGAGTACCCAGATCTTTCTCGCTGTGAAGAGGTGTTACCTCTTAGTGACAGGAGAAGCACATGTTACCATCGAGGCCCTTTGGCCTAGAGTGATTTCAAAATGCTCTCCCATAAAGGCCAACAAATCAGAAACCTTTGTAGCTTCCCTTCGCCTCCGCTGCATTAGCTGAAGATAAATCTGTGCGGGGTTCGCTAGAGGGAACAGGCAACTGCATTAAGCTGTGTAATGATGAACACTAATGACCTGTGACAGAATGGGTCTCTGTAGGCTCAGCGGCCATGCAGGGTGGGAATTTTTTCTTCCTTTTGATAATGGTGATGAAAAACAACACACGAAAATCCAAACAAAATAAAACCACGTTCAAAGATGCAGGGAAACAACTTGCAGTCTAAGTTCAAGGTGATTTTCATGATGTCTCTTTCTTTTTTGAAAGCACAGGCATCTTGACTGCAAAAGGTCGCTACGCCATTCACTGTAGAGTGATGGAGACTCTCGGCCATTTTCAGTAAATGGAAACAGTGCCCTTTAGTCCCACTAGCAATTCAGTGTAAATCATGTGCCACTGGCATGTGAATAGGTGAAGTTTTGAGTTCCTTGTTATTTTTACTTATAGACACACCTTTATCAAATGATTGTACTGATTGATTTCATTTTCTGTTCTTTCCCATCCTTAAATTAAGTGAGGAACTTGTTGATTTTCACATGGTGAATTGAGTGGTCTTTATTAATCAATGGACTTTTCTGTTGCACATGATTCTTAAGAGAATCAAATATGTATGTGTGTGTGTGTGTGTATGTATATAATATACATATGTAAATGTATGTATGTGTAAATATGTATGTATGTATATGTATGTATAAATGTATGCATGTGTAAATATGCTTTATAAATTACCATAAACACTTAAGCTGATGCCAGTGTAGATATTAGACTAGTTGATCTTTAAGACTCCGTTCAGTTGTAGAACTAAATTATCCTAAGACGTCCAACCAAAAGCAGTCTTTCCAATCTATTTTATAAATTTAGGTAGTTGGGATCTATAAATATGAATATTTTATGTTCAAGCATAAGAAACCACAGGCTAGCTAGCTAGCTAGATAAATGTATATAGCTATGAGTAATTCGGTCTAGGACTTTTTAAAAATCTGTTCAGATGTCAGTATGACCTACACATGCTGTATTTTCAGTGTTTGCTTCTCAGATATTCAGAACACACTTTACTCCACAGCAGAATTACTTGACAACACATTTTCTCCCTGCCCTCTGAGTGTCTCCATGGATGATCTACAAAATGATAGCATTTCCATTTGCTACTAAATAAAATCCTGGTATGACTCTTTCCTATAAATCCAGTTTTATTACCTCCTTCTAAAGTAATTTCTGATAATCCAGCCAGAACCCTTACTTTATTTGTCATTTTCAAGCTAGATTGTTGAGTAAGAGGGCTGTCTCTAATTTTAGCCTAAGAAGAAAGGATTACAAGGCAGATTTCAAGAGCCTGGTGTTGCTTTCTGATCCACGAAATTTGTGAATTCTAGGAATCCATTTACTTTTAAGAAACATTTTTGTTCTTGTTTTAGTGTCAATTTGTTTCAGCTTTCCCACATGTGTGATTTTTATAGCCCCATATAAAGTGGAGTGCTCTGCCATATTGATTTAATGGTATGTTTCAATAAATTCCCCCTGTTACAGGGCTTGCTCCATGCCAGGCAGCCAAGAGGGAAACAGACAGATGTGCTGGTTACCTAATTTTAAAAGAGAAAAAATTCCATTTTCACCATTCTTTAATGTCATAGCTGTCCTGCCAGTGACCCGATACTTAGATATATTAGGTTCCCCCTGACGTATGTTACAGGAAGTAGTGACCTGACCTTTTAAAAATTTTATTAACATTTATAAATTTGTTTTAGTGTATTATGTTGGAAACACTGATTTTCCCCTAGAATTGATTGAGGTAACTGGTGTACAGATTGATATGCCATGCCGTATATTAAACTGGTGGACATTTTATAGAGTATACAGGTACTGTCCCCCCCATAACCCTGCCCCCTTCTTCTACCTTAAAGCTTATGCTAATGGGAACAGAGACATTTTTACTTTTCCTTTAAAGCATGTTACAAACAACTGAATTATTACCGGCAGCCTTTAAATAGCCAGTTAGGTTTTGATTGTTGCTTGGTCAAACATTGAGGCGTGGGTATTCATCCATTCATTGGTTCAACCTTCCCTAGGTGCCTAATGTATTCCAGACTCTGCCAGTCATGAGGGATGTAAGAGTGATCGCCACCATCCCTGCTGTGAAGTAATTTACAAACTGACAGATTAGGACTGTGCTGTGCAGTCAAAATCCTAATCAAGGATTTTTTTTCTTCCTCAACTCTGTGTTCAAAGCCCAACTTGAACCTTTAGAAAATATTATTCTATTATATAACAGCTCTTCCTAGGAAGTATTTTAATTTGTATATCTTTATTGTCAAAAATATTTGTCATAGGTTATTAATAAAGGAACGTTTATTGATGCAAATCATTGGAAGTTAGACATGTTGAGTTTTATTGCCTTAGCAATTCCCATCTGTCTCCCTCTACCCTAAGAAACTGAGAAGTGTGTGGTTTTATAAAAAGGACACCCCTCCTACGACAGGAAGCACAAGAGCCAGGACAGTTGGCAGGCTGCCTTCCCAACCTGCTTCCCGCAATAGCAGTTGTGATGGTGATAGTGATCGACACTCCCATCCATCATCTGCCTTTTCCCAAATGCTGCTGAAACGGAAATTAAGCCTCCTCCCTCCTCATTGAGTATGGATTGCTGTTTTATTTTACAGTAAATAGTTGTTTATGTTATAGACAGAGAAATTGAGGCATTGAGAACCTAAGTGGGTAGATAAATCAGTTGCAGACACTGCTGGGAAACAGCAGTGAGTGTTTATTGTGCCGGTGGAGAATACTTCCACAAGCGCTGCACAGTGTGCTTAGCTTCCTCTTACCGCTTGAGGAAAGGAGTCCATGGAACGTACTAGCTTGAATTCACTTTTGTCCTCATGGGAAGCCATGGTTTTGCTGTACATTTTGCTTTTACATTGGCATTTTCTTAATGCATTTTACTTTTCACTTTAGCTATTCAAGACCTAACAAGAACATTAGCCATATTTCCAGGTTCCAGGCCTTTCCAGGTTCAGCCATTCCGGTTTTCAAAACAACTTGAGCACTGTCATACATCGGCTCCTGTGCCAGGGGCCATGACCAGAAAGGTGAATTAGGAAGCGGTTTTTATTTCCAGGAAACTGTATTCTGCTAGATCCTGTTGAGAACCATAAAAGTATAATAATACTTTTTGTTTGCTTGATTGTAAAGCAAACAACTTCCTTCACTGCAGAACTTTCCAGAGCCTTCAGCATTCATGTTGCATTGTGAATTTCCAGAGGCAAGTAGCCCATATTCAAGCTTATGTGAACATAAACACGTGAAGCAAGGGCTGTATTTTGGAGTTCGTGTCTTTAGAATACACTTTAAAGAACCGATGACATGGCTGTTTTCCACCATCCATCTGCCTAGTAGGCACTGAAAGTGGCCTCAGGCAGACAAGCAGCTTACCCAGAACAGTTCCCGAGGATTAATCTAATCACTCTTTTTAAATTTTTTTACAAACATTCATTGATTTTTAGAGAGAGAGAGGAATAGGAGAGAGAGACAGAGAGTTAGATGGAAAGAGAAACATCAATTTGTTGTTCCACCCATTTATTGCTTGACTCCTGTAAGGGCCCTGACCAGGGAAGGAAAACTCAACCATGGCACATCAGCACGATGCTCCAACCAACTAAGCTACAGCCAGGCCAATCTAATCACAAATGAGTACCAGCTTGTGGAAAAGAAACCAACTGTCTCCCTACTGCTCCCTTTTATGCTCACTCTGTGTAAAGTATTTTTATTCATGAGACTGACTAACTCTTAAAAGATTAACAATCGCCTAGTCTAGCCACGCTATTCAGCTCTTTAGGATAGAGCTAGTTGCAAGCAGAGCCTGAAATGATCCCAAGTCTCCAGGCTCTTCCACTGAACCTCACTATGTCTCAGATGACACCTAAGCAGAAGTCTTCTTCAGATACTCTGAAATCACCAGTGCACTGGGTACAAACTCCTACACAAACAGCCTCTACAGTCAAATGCTTTATGCTATTTTCCCACAAACTCTCTGATCAGCCATGTTCTTTCCTTACATTGTGGTTTTCTCATTCGCTACCTATCCCATAATATTTGGGGCATTTTTGCCTAATTAGCCACTTGTCTTTGAGGTACTGGTGAGTCTTTCTCCTTGCTCCACAGTGAATATAGTGACTCACTATTTTACCTGACGCAGTACAAGCAGCCCTGTATAGTTTGTATTCTAAATGTGTTTATTTTATTTTATTTTTTTATGTCAAAGGAAGTACGATAAATATAGCAAGGGAGTAAAAACCATTAAATGTGTGAATAGAAAATGAGCTATATGAAGGCCTTGCTTTTCTCATAAACATGTTCCAGAAATGTGTGTAAGTCAAATAACAATGTACACACATGTTGTATAATGTTCATGGTCATCTTTTCTGATGCTTTTCTATAACAGGGGACCTGGTAACATCATAACAAAACAGTTTCATACTTTTGAATAGATTATATTCCATTTACCAGTTCATCTGTTAGTTGTTTGAAATTTTCTCATAGAAATAATCTTATATCATTTTATGTGGTGCAAGCCTCTGCCAAAACAGTTTTATCCATTATATATCTCAAGAGCCTTGAGGTAGCTTTTTCAACTTTAACTAAAATAGAAGCCTGGGTCCTAGGAATGGATAAAGAGTTTGACTGGAGATTCTAGGAGCACATCTCTTCCTACAGAAACCTGAGAGTTCGCAGTGTTGGGAAGTGATCACAGAGGTTCTAGAGGTCATCTAGTCCAGTCTTCTTATTTCCTAGAATAAGGGCATCACTCTCAATATGTCCTCCTTGTACTTACCAAGGCCTGGGATAGAGGTTTCTTTTTTGTGAGAGCTGGGTGGTGAAGGGCTGAGTCTCCAGGGATCACTGGCCTGGGTCAGATGGCAGTTCTGGGGTGAAGTATGGAAGGTGCAGTAGTGACAGGGATCTGGGTATGGGAGGGAATTGCCTCCATTTTTTGTCTCTCCCTTTGTACCCTACTCTTCTTTCCCTTCCTATCTCGTAAGGCCTATTGGGTGAAACCCTCTTCTTTCAGCATTCATTTTCCCCCATTGACACTACCAGTCACCAAAACAGATCCCCCTTTACCCAAGCGGGCCCTACTTGGAGGGAAGAGATGAGGAACAAAACTGAGTTGTCTCTGGTGGCTGCAGAGTTTGCAGGAGTGAAAGGAGGAGGACCAGGATGGTGATGAGGCTATCTGAATGTAGCGCCAAATCCCCCACATCACTGTGGAAGCCATGGATGAGGTTGGGAGGAAGGTTAACAAGATGTCTGGAGAGAACACAGTGTCAGCTTCCTGGCTAAGCTGAGGCACCTGTGTGCATGTAAATACAGAGGATTAGAGGGAAACTCTCAGTGCTTCTGTGATGAATCAGAATTTGTGGTTTAAAGACAAGTCCTGGAAAATGTAGTATGGACAGTTGGATTTTAGGAACCAAATAAACAGCATTCACACACTGCAGTGAATGAAGAACATGTTCATTAAATGGCCTGTGTTAAATGCACAGAAGGTTTATTTTACCCTTGATCTTAATAATGCCTACATTTCTAAAGGATAGGAATTTGCAGTTGAATTCATGTTGACTGTTAACTTTGTCTCCCCTTCCTTTTCTCGTGTATGTTTTTTCTTTGTTCTTTTTTCCTCTATTTTGGAAAGTTCCATTCATTGTTTCTATGAATGCCTGGACTCAGCCTGACTTGGCCTGACCACATGAACTTTGCTTTGTCTTGCTGTACCCCAGCATGCCTTCACTAGGAGCTTCTCCTCTCCCTCCAGACCTCAGACTTCATTTTGGCCCCTTAGCTTCCCTTCTGTATTTGATGTATTGCTTCCCATTGGTCTCTGATTAGCTTGGAGACAAATCTCAAAAACAAAGAGACAACAGACATGCTTTTCTCTTTGCCACCTTTAATACATTGATTATAGTTTCCATGTTAATCCTCTTAAGGATGATTTAAAGTAATTACTATGATATGTTGTTAATACTCATTTCATTGTTCTTCATATCTGTACTAGTGGCCCAGTGTGTGGATTCATGCACATTGAAAGGAAATTAATTAGAATAAATATTTTAATATTTAATCAGGCTCCCTCCTCTGTGGTTCCAGGGTGCGTCACCCCGAGAACCCCCACTGCCAAGTCACAGCAGCTCGGCAGCTTCTGCGTTGAGCATCTGCCTCCTGGTGGTCAGTGTGTGTCATACTTACTGGATGGTTGGACGGTTACTTAGCCTTTTATATATATACAGATTGTGCCATCTTATAATACTAAGTGAATGTTATAGTTGACACAGAGAGTTCATTATTCCCATTATTAAAATGCAGTCATGTGGATAGTGTTGGTAGGGAACTGAATAAGGAGAAATAGATGCTGTGGTAGTATGGGGCCTGACCCTTGAGACTCATAGCACTTTCTGTAGTGAAGTCCAGGAGAGGCAAAGAGTTGTTATCACTTAAGCTCTACTGAGCTTAAATCTGTCAAGGAAAAAATGCAGAGTTGTAACTTGCCTTAAATGATTTCAAGTCACCTGAGGGATGGGGAAAGAAATCCCAAAGGATTGCTGGCTAAATATATTTTATAGTCAAAAGCTATTCCAGAAGCATGAAACCCTAGAAATGAAAGATGAGAATGAGAGTGTGTTGTATGTAATGCAGAAGACGAAGGCACACACGCTCCCTGCTGATCAGGCTTTGCATATAAGACATGCCAATTAGACATCATGTATGGTCATTAAGGCACATCTTAGGAGGGGTCAGGGTTGCTGACTTCTTCACCCATTCATATACATAGTTTGTTTTCAATTCTCCATCTATGATAATTATTTTATTTTAAGGTGTGGATTTTTACAACCCAGCTAGATGAAAATGACAGATTACTTGAGTGAGTTTTGTGTGTTTAACCTCATGATCTGGTTACATTACAGTTATGTGCCTTGCCAGAATGTTTGCCTTCTAGTATTTCTGTGTGTTAACCCAGTTGTCTCCCTTTATTGCTGCCTTATTACAATGAATGTTTTTTGCATTTTTATGAAGAGCCTATTAGCAGCATTGGCTTGATTTAAAGAATTTCATCAGTTTATGAATACAGTTCATCTCTCTGAATGAATTGAGCACTTTAATGCTACTTATTTACTCCACACCATAAAATGTAATATAATAAATAATGGGCCCCTTGGGCTTGTGGTAAAACTCAGTGATCATCCTCTCAGCAGGAAGATGAACACAACTTGAGTGGAGAAATAATGATCAAAATTTACCACGCTCACTGGGATGCCATTTATATACCTGAATCTAATAAAGGCAGAATTACCATGTTTAGCATTGTACTGGCATCAGAATGTAATGAGACTGCGAGAGGGGAAAGACTCGGTCATATTAACAACATTTCAGAAGATTGTAGCAGTTCCAAATTAGCAATTCAAGAAAGAAAGTGTTCTTAAAAGTACATAACACCTACTTTTTATTATTTTCTTTATTTAAATCTTTTTTTTTCAATTATAGTTGACATACAATATTATATTAGCTTCACGTGTACAACCCAGTAATTAGACATTGCATAACTTACTAAGTGATCATTCCGATATTCTGGTGCCTATCTGACACCATACATAGTTATTATGAGATTGTTGACTCTAATCACCATGACTATTTATCTCCCTGTGACTATTCTGAAACTACCAATTTGAACTTCTTATTCCCTTCACCTTTGTTACTCATCCTCCCAAACCCTCTTCCATCTGGCAGTCATCAAAGTGTCCTCTGTATGAGTCTTTTTCTGTTCTGCTTGCTTGTTTATTTTGTTTTTTAGATTTATTTGTTGATAGCTATATATTTATTGCCATTTTATTGTTCATGTTTTTTTATTTTTATCTTCTTCTTCTTAAAGAAGACCCTTTAACATTTCATGTGATACTTGTTTGTTTGGTGGTGATGAATTCCTTCAGCTTTTTCTTGGCTGGGAAGCTCTTTATCTGTTGCTTGATTCTAAATAATATCTTCTTGTGCTAACTAAATGTTAAATCAGTGTTTTTCACTATCTTCATTCATGGAAAAACCCTTAGACTTTTTTCTGGAGGGAGAGGGACATTGTTTCACAATTTTTTTTTATTATCAATTAATTGTCAGTTTGGCGGTTTTTAGTATGACTCTGTCAGTTATCCATAGATGAAATATCTGCATGCCAGAATTTCACTATGGTCATTGGCCAATCGGGCCGTTCTATTTCATGGTGACCTGAAGAGTTAATTCATTAAAGTTCCCAATTCTGTGTGTATAAGTACATGCCTGATTATATTCTGAGATTTTTTTCAGGTTATTTTTGTATTATCTTTGTTTTTATTTCCCTTTGTTCAGTATTTCTTCCTTGAAATAAAGGGTCAGGAGTGTACATGCCTGTAGGAGCTTCACTGATAATCTCAATGAGTGCTTTAGGCAACTGCGATTCTCTTAGTCCATATCGAGAGGCCAACCTACACAGTAGTCTCCTCTTATCCATGGTTTTGCTCTCCATTGTTTCTGTTACCTGCAGTCCACCATTGTCTGAAAATATAAAATGGAAAATTCCAGAAATGAGCAATTTAATAACAATTCCTAAGTTTTAAATTGCATGCTGTTCTCAGGCGCATGATAAAATCTAGTGCCATCCCACCTAGGAGGACATGACTCATCCCTTTGTCCAGTGTCTCCACGCTGTAGAAGCTCCTGCCCCTTACTCACTTAGCAGCTGCCTCCGTTATCAGATGGATGGGTGCAGTATCTCAGTACTTGTGCACAAATCATCCTTATTTTAATGGCACATTTACATAATGTTATTACAGTATATTTTTATTATTGTTCTATTTTATTTTCAGTTATTGTTGGATCTCTTACTCTGACTAGTTTATGAATTAGACTTTATCATAGGTGTCTATGCTATGCACAAGGAAAAACACAGCATAGGGTTTACTAGTATCCGTAGTTTCAGGAATCCACTGGGGGTTTGGAACGTGTCCCCTTTGGATAAGGGAGGACTAGTGCAAGGACGGGCCCAGCTAACGGGTGTCATTTAGAATATAATCCCAGTGGTATTAGGTTGTCTAAATTTGAAAAAACAAACTAAATGTTAGATATCTTTGATTTTCATATGAACTCCTCATTTATTCAATTGTCATCTATTTATTAAAAAATTAAATACTGTAGTCTCATGAGATATGTTAGCTCAAGATTTTGGTTCATAGGCTGCCAGTTTGATTACCTGTTTTAAATTACAGGTTCATGAAAATGTTTACGCAATCAGCGCCCCTATTAAGCTGTTAGCTTAGGCAGCTTCTGCGGTTTGAGTGTGCCCCCATTTAGGTTCTCCCTGGCCGTGCATACTTACATCATGTTACACTGCTGACGGGGGCTTTCCCTGAAACTATGAGACTCGGAACTTTTACCATCTCCAAGAGAAAAGTGCTGCATGAAGTTAAGTATTGCAAAATACAGGTATATTTACCTCAGGAAAATGCTCAGTGTTTGTTTTATATTGCATTTTGATTTTTTAGTCTTTAAACTTCATTTTGTTGCATATTTATATGGAATGTATGGGCATTAAAGGGATGTGCTGAGTTTACCTTTATGGCTAATGGATCATAGGGAGGTGCTTTGGTGATGTGTTTGCTACTAGCAGTTGAGCAGCAGTCCTTGCCAAATGTTGGCAGCACTGCAAGCTCACCTTTCTAAAAATAAGTATAGAAGGATTTTCTGATTTTATTCAAGGGCTTTGATAAAGTCATGATTTTGTTTGTTTACCCTGTGATGTTCAGGAGAACCCATATTAATTTCCCTACAATCTAATGTTGTTTCTCTAGATAAAATTTATTTAGTATCAATTAGAACATTGAATGTATGAAATAGTATATCAATGTGAGGACTTTTTGTCTTCATACTCGTAGTTAAGGCCTTGTTAGATCACTTGGAAAACCCAGGCTTTTCACACGAACCAGGCAGTGTATTATGGAAATGTTCTACAGGCTGTGTGTAAGGAAGAGTTTACTTTATTCTGAAAGACTCTGAGAGCTGATGTCCTGGTTGTCTGCTTCCAATGTGGACAAATCATTCCATTGTAGAGAGCATTTGATTTAGAGCAGACTGTATTCCTCGTGGTCCTGCCAAGATGAATGGCCCCAGACTCTATCTGCAGATAATAGGGTAGGAGTGGGGGCTGCAGGAAGCAACCTTCTGATGAGAGGCTTCAGAGAGCACAATTCTATTTGGGAGGCTGAGAGTTCAATTCTGGTTCCTTTGCTGGACAGCTTCAGTGATTAGAATGAGATATAATCTGCCTCCTTGTGGTTTTTACTTCTAATTTCTTCAACTTCTAAATTCACATAGCTCTATTTTGTTCTCTTTTCTGGCGGTTAATAGTTTTTGCCTTGTGTATTATCTATACTTGTCTCATGAATAAAGGATGGCACCTCTCTATTTGGGATGGCTGCCTACTCCATGGCCTGCAGCTTTGGAGAGGAGCATGCGTTGGCCAGATCAGCTGATGCTGCCCAGTCAGCAGAGGGGCATAAGATCAGTGGGGTGAGAGTTGTACTTGTTCATCCATTAAAAAAAAAAAAAAAGACATTAATTGAGTGCTCATTATACACCAGGCACCATTAAGATAGCAGTCATATTGTAAATCTGTGTCTTAATTTCTTTTCTAGAATGTGTACTGTATGAGAAAATATTCTTGTATGATTACTTTATGTCCTCCACCTCACGTAGCACAGTACAGTACAATTTAGAACATGATCATAAGTTTGTTTTGTAAATGAGTACAAAATCAAGTATACGTCTTTTGGAGAGTACCAGGGCGTAGATCCAGTCCTTTCATGGCAGCCATTAAGTTGATTAGATTAGTTTCATGTCCAGGCTAAATAGCTTTAGTTTTCAGCAGTTCTTTTTTCTAACTGGTTACATTGTCCTTCCTTGGTTCTCCTATGGTAGAGTATTGCCTTGTTTAATGTGTAGGAACCAGGACTGCATACAGTACTAGATAATGTGGACGGGAGGGTACTATACTTCCTGTGATTCATTAATTTCCCCTTAGGCATTTATTAACTACCATCTTCCCCTTTTCCCCAAGGTGGTCTTACTTATGTTTTATAATTAATATATTAATTAACAGGCATATATATATATATATATATATGTGATATCCTATATAATAAAAGGGTAATATGCAAATTGACCCTAACAGCAGAACTATTAGGAATGACTGATCACTATGACACACACTGACCACCAGGGGGCAGACGCTCAATGCAGGAGCTTCCCCCTGGTGGTAAGTGTGCTCCTACAGGGGGAGCTCTGCACAGCCACAATCTTGGCTGACGGATGCCAGTACAGGGGTGGTGGCAGGAGCCTCTCCTGTCTCCTCAGCAGTGCTAAGGATGTCTGACTGTAGCTTAGGCCTGCTCCCTCCTGGCAAGTGGACATCCCCTGAGGGCTCCAGGGCTGCCAGAGGGATGTCTTGACTCCCAGCTTAGTCCCATTCCCCCAGGGAGGGGACCTAAGGCAGCAGGTGGATCCCCCAAGGGGTCTCAGACTGTGAGAGGGCACAAGCTGGGCTGAGGGATTCCCCCCCTCCCAGTGCAAATTTTTGTGCACTGGGCCTCTAGTCTAAGTATGTATACCCTTGAACTATTTGTTTTCCTGGTCGTTTCTATTAGTGAAGATTGTGATTAAGACTTTTTATTTGCAATAGAAGGTCCTGAGATATATTATAGAAAGTTTTTCAAAAGTCAAATATAATCATTACTTGAGGATATGAAAATACAGTAAACATGAGAGAGAGAGAGAGAGAGAGAGAGAGAGAGAGAAAGAGAGAGAGAGAGAGAGAATATGATTGAATAGGAATGAAATGGTGAATTTCCAAGGCTTAGAATTCCTGCCTTTTTTATTCACAGTCTTTCTTGTTTATACTGCTAACATCTGTCTTTTCCTTAAAGAGTATTAGTCTGTTTTATTTGAATGCTCTATTTTCTACCCAAGGAATAAAATTAACTGGTGTAATAAATCCCTGGAGTTTTCCTTGTCTCTCATTTTTAAGTTCTAGGAAGAAAGAATTAAAAGGTCCTTGTTGACATCTTTGTTATGATTAAGACGTGTTCCAGTTTCTAGGACAGATGACAAATCCCCATGTCTGTCGTTCCATAAGCTTTCTTCCCAACCTTAATGAGCTATAAAGTACCACATCCAGGTGACTCACTGCACTCAATTTGTTCCATGATTTCATCTTTAGACAGTTCCATATTTGTCAGGTCCACACTGATCTTCCCACAAGGGATAAATAGTAGAATTTCTTACATGCCAAATGTATTGCATGCGTGAAAAAAAAAAAAAAAAAAAGGACTGCCATTCCAGTTACCAACCACAAGTATAAAATTCCAAATCTTTAACTTGGAATTATAGGCTTGTGTTTTAAATTTGCCTTTTTCTGGTTTTTACTTTGGAGTTTGCTTTTCTCCTATAGTACAGCTTCCTTCCTTCATTTAGTTTAATACAGCAAATATTTCTTAAGCGCTCACTATATGTGAAGAACTGTACTCAGCACCTGGAGGGCTAGGCGAAGGTTCCTTTCTTTGTCCCCACTCCAAAGCCACTCAGGAAGACCATCACTCTTACACCCTCCCTTTCTGCCAAACAGCATCGGAATGGAAGGCTTTGTGGCTTTGTTTTTCTTGTTGATTTTAACTGAAAGATTTTGTATATTTTGTTTAAGTTTCTTTCATTGGTAGATAGATATATTGTTTAAGTTTCTTTCTTTGGTAGATAGATAGGCAAAAATGAGGAAACTGAAACTGCCTTACTTTGAGCACATCATAGGAAGGCAGGGGTCTTTGGAAAAGACAGCAATGCTGGGAAACACAGGAGGCACCGGAAAGGAGGAGGATGGGCTGACTCCAATATGAGAGGGGCTGACTCCATTACAGAACCCCAGGTGTGAGCCTGTAGGAGCTGAGCAGGGCTGTGGAGGACAGGACACTGGGCACCAGTTATTCTTAGTGTTGCCAGGAGTCGGAATCAACGCAAGGGTATGGAACGTACACAGAGAAATCAACTTCACAGGTCTCCCCTAAAAATGAGTGCTGTTGCTATAAATTCAGGTAGACTTCTTTGATTAGACTTCATCCCACTTTGCTGACGGTCTGTTTTATTCCACATGCTAACTCCAGTTCTAAGACATGGGGAAATCTTAGTTAACTAATTGAAACACTCATTTGGATAAGAACCTAAGCAAGGTTCAGTAATTCTCAATTTCCCACTTTACTTGTGAAACAAAACACAATGTAAGTCCGGAATTACACTTTTCACAGGTTATTACACCGTGAGTTTGTTCACTCACAGGGAAAGAATTTAATGCAGTTTACTCCCAACTGTTCCTCTCATGCTAACCCCTTTATTAAAGTAACCAATTTCCCAAGGTTATGTTTATTTTGAAATTATTTTTTGGAGGTCATAAATGTAGTAACATACCTGGTCTCATTCTCTCTTACCCCCCCCTCCCCTTTTTAAATTTCTAAACAGCTCTTGGTGGCTCCTACCCTGTCTCTCCCTGGCAGGTGAATCCAAGTTACTTCTTTCTCATAGATATTTCATTTTTATATTTTCCAGGTTTTACGTTATATATTCAATCCAGTCTCAAGACTTGGGTTTTGTTAAAATACTTCAGGGCTATCATTTATTAATGGCTTGAAGTGTTTTTGTCAACACTCTAAACCTCGGAAAAGCAGGACACGTTTTCATCTACTCTCCCTCTAAGTCTGACCTCTCCCACTTTTGGGAGGAACCATTTTGCTGGAAGCAAATGCGCCATTTTGAAAATTTTAGGTACTTCCCCCCCTCCCCAGAATTTTACAAAGTTATTTTGTTCCCTTTTGTAGCGTTCGTTACATGCTTTTTAAGTTACTTTCCAAAATGCTGTCTTTGAGTTCTCCCTCCTAAGTCTGAGTATGATCATTCTTCCCCGTTCTTCTCATCCTGATGTTCATAGGGAGCCACTGAGCACAGGGCTTGGGAACTGACCTTCGGTTGATTTTCCTGAGGCCACGGGACCCCACCCTAGACCTGGCCGAGTATTGTTAGCTTCACTGGACTCCCACCTTCTCCTCCGAGAAGGGTATAGATACTGTACTAACTGCACTGCTTGAGAATCAGTTGACATTGCTAGTCATTATTGGTGGCAGGCCTTTTCTTCTCCTAGATTTCGCATTTCTCATTATACAAGTTCTGCAGAAAGTTGAAGCTAAAAGATTCCTCAGAAATCACGTAGATGATATACGTGCAGGCCGCCATGAGTTTGTTAATTTGTCTGTGATCTAAGTATGGAAGTAAAGAGAAGTGAAAGTTTAGGATGGTTAACAAATTTTAACACATTGTTAAGTGTTTGTTTTTTCTCAATTAGGTGATGGTGTTGTATACTTTTCATTGGTTTAATGAATTTATTTTCTCCGTTCCAAGGAACTACCTTTGTTACCCAGCATAATCCTTGTGAATGAGAAGCTAAAAATCTTTGTTTCCCATCTGGAGAACAAATGAATGTTCCTTCTTCATTCTCAGTCAACAGGGTGATTGATGACTTTGATATCAACTTCTTAACTGAAATAATTTTGTCTCAATTTGAGAGAAAATAGTGGAAACACAGGGTTGTCTCTGGCAACCAAAACAGCTCAGGCATCAGGGACTCCCCTGCCCCTGTTTTTCTTAATTTTCTTATATCCTAGACCACAAACCCCACATTTTCTCCTAAAATTGATTTAACAACATGGCAAATGTTTAAACATGAAGAATATAGCACATTCTGCTGAAATAGGAGGCCAGTAGTTTATACATGCTTGCTTGGTCTAATGCATCCCTCACCTGACATAAATCTCAAGAAAAGCTATAGGAAGGAAACACATTCCCCTGACAGCACAGGATGTAAAGTGGATATAAACCAATTACTCTTTCTTGCAGTTCTTGGAGCAATCTTAGGAATACTGACCCTCTGACTTCATTTTCAGGCAAGAATTCTCTACCCCCACCTTGCAAGGAGAAATAATTGAGCTGAATTCCTAGCAGGCAGCAAATGAAGGTCTAGAAAGAACAATTTTGCTGGGCCCTCTGGAGCAAATCCCCTTTCAAACACACCACAGGTAGTTATTTAAAACCATTTAAGCCTCTAATCACAGTGGTCTTTGATGAACCTTTCCCACTTTAAATACACCAAGTAAGGAGAGAGAGGAGAGAAAGCCATTAGGAAATCATTATAATAAACAGCAACATTGATTTACTTGCCTCTCCTTTGGAGCCTCCCCTCCCTGGTTTTAACTACTCAGGTGGGCTTGAGTAGTGCAGTAATCAAGCTCTCACAGGCCAGCAAAAAAAGAAACGTAAGTGATTAACAAAATTTCTTTAAGATTTCAAGGATCCTGGTCAGAACTGAGTGCCCAGTTTTTGGCCGTGACTTTCAAGTTGAACCTTTTCGATGGTAAATAGCCTGCTGCTTATGCCTGTGTGCTTTGGCTTAAAAAAAAAAAAATCAATCTGAGAAAATGGGCTTCCATCTTCCCTTCAGCCCAGTCTCCTTTGATGATTGATGTTAATTCAGTGAGCTGCTGACCCAAGGAAAAAGAATTGTTTGTGCTGCTGTTTTGAATAAATAAACTTACCCAGAATCAATGGCTGCAGCTTAGAGAAATTAGATGGTGGAGAGCATGCGGTCTCTGTTGTGTTTCTCATGTAAATAAAGCAGGTAAAGGGCATTTCAGCACCAGCTAGCTTTTTGAATGAGGGGAACTTGCTTGGAAGGGGAAATTGTTTTTAATTTGAAAAATGTTCTCTGTATCTGTAGCAGAAGAAAGTCTGTATTTGTGACAAACGAGGACACTTGGTTATTCCTATAAACAGTTCCTATGTGGCAGTGAGTTCTTCCATTCACTGAGCCTTAGTTTACATAAAATATTGTCAGCACTAGTATATGAACTTCATCCTTCCCACTGTAGTTCAGAGGAACACTCTGAAGTTAGAACACTTTATTTCATTTTAAAATTGAAAGGCAGCATGGTCTGCCAGACCAGAAGAGTTAACGAAGGTGATGCTTCTGGTCCAGTGGGCTGTTTATTGACCATACATAAGTCATCTGTTTTCTGTATCCAGTTTCCTTTACCTAAATCATAGCACCTAAGGTTATGATGTGGCAGGACAGAGACGTCCTCTGTAATGACTGCTCTTCAGGCAGGGGGATTTAGTGGATTCCTGGCCTTGAGATTTATAGTCGATGCTATTGTAGGCAGTCCAAGATATTTGAAAACACCAACGCAGCCTTGCTTTTTATTACCTTTCATTTTACTACCACTTAATTAACAATGTCTAATAAGGTCTGTTTCACTTCTCAGTTTATTTAATCCACAGTTCCAGCCAAACCAGTGTACATTTATGTTAATGCATGCAGAGTAGGAATTTAGAATAGCCAGGTTTAAGTTTTATCAATGACAAGCAACCTAAAGTCAATAAACAGTGAGAAGACCAAGTAAATTATGTTAGTTTCAACTGGTGTACTATTATATCTAGCCCTAAAGTCACTTCCTGTTCAATAAAAGGGCTAACAGTGCCCACCTGGCAGGGCTGAGGTGAAGGCTGAGTTCACACATGTGAGGCACTGAGAACTGATGGGTTCACATGCATCATATCCCTGCTTGCTGTTTTATTAGGCTCTGCTGAAATTATGTCCACAAAGAGCTTAACTGTATAAAGCAGGACTAGGAGGGAATATAATTGATAATAAACATAGTTATCCCTGGCTATTAGTTTTTTCTTTTCACCTTTTTTTCTGTTTTTTTAATGTTTTCATTTAGTCAGCATATCTTTTATGATTTGAAAAAAATTGTGATATTAAGAAGTGTGCATAGCTCTGATAGAGTATCTAAGAATGCGTTTTGTCTAAAAGAAATAATCTGCCCTAGTTGGTTTAGCTCACTAGATAGAGTGTTGGTCTGTGGACTCAAGGGTCCCAGGTTTGATTCCAGTCAAGGGCATGTACCTTGATTGCAGACACATCCCCGGTTGGGGGTGTGCAGGAGACAACTGATGGATGCTTCTCTCTCATGGATGTTTCTAACTCTCTATCCCTTTCCCTTCTTCTCCGTAAAAAATAAATAAAATATATTTAAAAAATAAATAAAAGAAATAATCTGATCCATCCAAGTATGCTTGGGCAAATTCAGATATAAAAAGAGTGAATGTCCAAGTGCATATTTGCAACAGAGTATAGTTCAACTGGGTTTCAAGTGCTAACTCTATCAATTACTACATAGTTTGGTCTTAGGTAAACTACTTAAACCTTTAGAAATCTGATCTGTAAAAAAGAATGGAAACAAGGTTGTTTTTCTGTTTATCTCACAACGTGGTTGAAAGGATTGAATGAGGAAGTTACGTGTGAAAGTGCTTTATACATATTATCTAAATACTAGGAGCCCGGTGCACAATATATTGTGCACTCGGGAGTCCCTCAGCTCAGCCTATTCCTGCCCAACCTTTGGCCTGCAGCCTGCCACCCACCCATAGCGGCCCGCCCACCCCACACACACCACCGCCACCCGCACATGGTGCCCCACCTACCCACACACAGCACCCACCACCTGGCCCATCGGCTCGCCCACTCACACACACACATACACACAGCACCCGCCACCTGGCCCATCGGCTCTGCCCACCCACACACAGCACCCACCACCCAGCCTTCAGCTTGGCTGGGCTAATTTGCATACAGCCACTCTGATTGGCTGGTGGGCATGGCTTACCCCGTCCTGAAGAAACGGTTAATTTTACTATTTCACTTTTATTAGTTTAGATATACAAATATTTTATGTAGGTTTTTTTTTTTGCTTTTTAGAATTTAAATGATATGACCTTTCAGGTATAAATGCTATTAACTGGAGATACTTACTAAAAATTTTAACAAAGAATGAATGAAGTATGACTCAACAATCAGAAAATAGATTATCTTAAAAACTGGATCTAATGCTTAAGTCTAAACTATATCCTCCATTGGAATTCAGACTTCTATGAAGAATTAATCAGGTAGAGCAGACTCTAGTTTACTTTGTAGGAAAAGAGAATCAAAGAGACATTTTTAAGTCAGTAGACAACTCTTGATTTAGAAGAGGAATGGCAATTTTGTGCATACAGTTCAAGTGGCAGACACTTAATTGTCTCCTAGCCCAGTGTCTTCCTTACTTTCTATTCCTCACATTTAGTCTGCAGCAAAGTGAACGGGAGTGCCAATTGTGTACCCACTGCTGTTTGGGCAGTGAAATCTGCCAGTGCTGTTCAGAGCCACAGAATTGGCATTGCCATGGAAGTTACAATTTTAGCATGAACTTGAGGCTCTCCCCCTTACTCAGAGGGAGTCAAGCCCATCTTTTTCAGGCTTCTTTATTATAAAGGATTCTTGTGAAGGTCAAAGGAAATGGTATATGTAAAAATGGCTTTTTAAAAATATATAATCTCTTTTTTTGATTTTGTAGAGGAAGGGAGAGGGAGAGAGAGATGGAAATGTCAATGATGAGAGAGAATCTTTGATTGGCTGCCTCTTGCACACCCCCCCCCTCTGCCCCACTGGGGGATCGAGCACACAACCTGGGCATGTGCCCTTGCTGGAATCGAGCCTGGGACCCTTCAGTCTGCAGGCTGACGCTCTATCCATTGAGCCAAACAGGCTAGGGCTAAAAATGGCTTTTGAAAACATATAAATTACAGAAACAGGATATTTGTATGGCCTTAAAGTATTTTTCCCAAAATATTTATTAACCAACATGGTGGTTTTAACCTAGGTCCACAAATTCTTTGATACCCATCCGTCTAGGCAGCAAAGCCTCATTTCTCTGCCCCAGAGTTCGGGCTGGACAGAGTGACTCACCTCTAACACCTAACAATTGCCCTGCGGTGTCTGGAAGGGGGGAGAAGTAACTTTTCAGTTGTGGAGAAACCTGATAGACACCACCTTGCATGCGATTAAAGTTTACATCACCAGTGATGAGACATACTGATGTGATAGGGTGAGAAAGGCACTGCACCTCCAGAATATTTCCCCCCCAAATCCTTAACTACAGCCTAATTGTGGAAAAAACATCAAAGAAACAAAATAATTGGCTAGAACTTTTCAAAAGTTTTGAAATCATGAAAGACAAAGACTGAGAACTATCATAGATTGAAGGAGACAAAAACATAACTAGATTTAATGTGATATCGAATATTAGACCCTGGAAGAGAAGAGGACGTTAGTGGGAAAAGTGAGAACTCAGACTAAAGTCTGTGGTTAGGTTAATGGCATTGCACCAATGTTAACTTTTTAGTTTTGGTAATTATATCATAGTTAAATAAGGGGGAGTGGGTGGAATGTGGACAGGAACTCTATACTCTCAGCAGATCTCCTATAAGTGTGCATTTATTTCAAGATAAACTGTTAAAAAAAATACAGGACATGGGTGGTATAATACAGGTCTATAACAACACTATTCAAAAGAAATGAAATGCTGTGTACTATATTCAATTGTATGTAATAGAAAATCTATATAAATAAAAGTTTGATTAATATGATCAACTCTTGCTACCAGATAAAATTTTGACTTAATCTGTACATTGTCATTGGATACTTTTCTTCTGTCAGATCTGCTTATTCATTTTCTTTATTCTGGTGTTCATTTTGAAACATGTACATTATCACATAATTTTCCACTTATTAAGGGAAGGGTTGGTATATCAAAATGGTTGAAATGGACGCTTATAAAAGTATAAAAATGTCCAAGTTGGATAAATGATATATAAGTCAGGAAGTCTATCACGGATGATAAAAAATAGTAATGCTTTTGAATAGCTAATAATTATGGAATGGTAGAAATCTAGCACTGTTTTAAGGGCTTTGCATTTATTAACTTAGCTAATCCTTACAACTAAAATTTATAATCTATGAAGTAGACACTGTTGTTATCCTTATTGTATAGATAAGAAAAGTAAGACACAGAGAGGTAACAAATTCTTACAGCATACAAACTAACAATTGCCCTGTTTCTGAGAATTCATAGACCGTGTGCAGACAATCATGTTTATTAAGGAACACCTAGCTAACCATGGCTGGCATGATGGAAGAGAAGCCAGCATTCTCATGCATGTGTTATAATTTCACTGCCTGTCAGTCCTGTGCCACATGTAAATAGTGTTTACAATCCAACCCTTTACTACCACATAGGGTCTGAGCTTCTCAGTCAAAATGACTCAAAAGCTACACCTGCTGGGTCCTGAAACACGTTATTTTCTCAAGTACCAATTCTTGCTTTTAAAGGAAAGCAAGGGATGGCAGAGGATCTGTAAGTTTCCCCTCTGTGCTGAACACCATGAAATGATTGCTTTAAACACGTTGGCGTTCTGATCTCGCAGAGACTTTGTCATTCTGTGAAAGGGGTGGGGAGAGTATGAGGGCCCCTGGAAAGACCTCCCTCCCCCACCTTGACCTTCTGAGCACTGTGACTCTTTTGAATGCCATCTCTCCTCTTCTTTACTCCTGGCTCTTTTTGTGGGGCCTCTGTTCTCCTCCCAGGTGTTTACAGTACATGGCTCATTCCAGCTGACACATTTTGTTAGTGTCATCACAGATTAGGAGTAAAATCACTGCCAGTGTTGTTTCTCATTCTTTGAGGTCAATGGGTTTGCTTTCAAAGATCGCATTCCTAGATTGCTCTGCTTGGGGCATAATGGATCAGTATCAAGTTTGCAGCTTATTCCGCATCTGACTCCTTAATTTAACTCACAGTGTGCTAATTTCATATGCAGTGTTGGTTCATATCTCAGGGCCCAGTGTTAACATATTAAACTGTCAGAGGCTGGCAGTAGAAGAATGAATGGTTTGCAGTTTGCTCATCTGAGCCATTCTAATGAACATCTGAAGCTTTTGAATCAAATAAAAATTGTGATGATTACTCCCTCACTGATCATTAATTTAGTATTATTTAAGGTTATAATTTGTGAAAATAATTGCCACTAAACCTTCCTTTTAAAACTGTACCCTTGGTATGTAGTTTTATAATCTCTGAATGGCACACTGCCTCTTTGCCCCAATTTTGGGGCACACATAAATGAGATTATAGGTATTCTTGAACCAAGAAAAGTAACTTTGCTAGCTCTATTAAAATACTTTTCACTGTTTTGACATACTCATGTGGAAAAATAATCAAATAATGTATATTAGCATCAAAATATGAAAAGCTGATAACTATTTTACCTATACATCTATCTAAAAAATAAGGATGTAAAATACAATACCTAGGAAACATAAATTTTCCTTTTTTATTTAAACATAGCTTATTGAGCAAATGATCACAGTGTGCACCCAAGTTCATTTATACCTGCTTAGCAGTCCTAAGTCATTTAGAAAGTTACAGTCACATTTGCTATTTTAAAGATGTACAGGTGGACAACAGCAGGTTTACTGTTGTTCATATGGAAAATAATGCGTTAATCAATAAATAATGATGTAAGAATAAATCTGTGTTTTGCATACTCACAACTGTAAACCTATGTTTGCCCACCCAGAGTTGCTTGAGCAATATAACTTACTTTGTTTATCCAGCTAATCCAGACACCTCAGCTTTCAGACGTTAGCTAGTGGATGCTATTGAGCATAGCTCTGTGACACTTGTATGAGGACCGGTCATCGCTCAGAAAAGATGTGTCTAGATGTCAATCATCCTTCTGCTGCTAGAACCACATGCAAACTGTGAAATAGGGTTTCATAAATGAAAGATGAAGTTTCATCCTTTATGCTAATTTAGTCAAAGTTTATTTAACATGTCAGAAAACTTTGTTCTTTGATTTTTAATGCACTGTTGTAACTTTTTAAGTGATGGCAAAAGTTATGGTTTAACTATACTATATGTAAACTTGATATGCTTATAAAGATGAATTTTAATACAAAATTACCATATTCTTACTTGATTTTTAATTTTAAGGATTGATAATTTTAAAAATACCAAATTACCTCAATTTTTTAAATAATTGGGTTTGATAAAGTGAAAAGAATTTTCAGTGGGTGAGAAGATATTAACCAAAGAATTTATTTGCATATATGCATAACCCATGGACACGGACAATAATGTGGGGAAGGCCTGGTGCAGAGAGTGGGTGAGGGCTAGAAGGAGTTAATAGGGGGGCAAAAGGGGATATGTATGGCCCGTGTGGCTCAGTGGTTGAGCATCAACCTATGAACCAGGAGGTCAAGGTTTGATTCCCAGTCAGGACACATGTTTGAGTTGTGAGCTCGATCCCCAGTGTGAGGTGTACAGGAGGTAGCTGATTAGTAATTCTCTCTCATCATAGATGTTTCTATGTCTTTCTTCCTCTCTCTGAAATCAATAAAAATATGTGTATTTTTTAAAGGGGGGCATTTGTAATACTTGCAACAAAGTTAAATTTTTTTTAAAGATTTTGTATAATATGTGATAAGTTTCTGGGTTCTAGCTCAAATGAACTGGGAATGAAGAATATTAGAAGTGACCACTTAAAAATAAAATGAAGGGACTTTGATTTCTGGCAAGGTTAAGAGCTAAAAAGTCTGGAAAATCTCCCAGGACAAGGCAGGTAGAAATGCTAGATCTAATGTAATAAACGTCCTTTTCAATGTATTGCTGACCTTGTTAGAAAGTAAGAGGTCTCCTGGGGATGAAAATAGAGAAAACGGAAAACCAGAGCAGTAAACTGAGACTGATATTATAGCTGCCTTGAGGGCATTTGTCAATCTCAGAAATCCAGAGGTTTGAGTTCTAACAGCTGCATCACTGCTGGAGACAGGACCTTGGGCCTGTACCAGAGAGATTTAGAGTTAAAACCACCATGTAAGGCACAGACTTTTTGAAGTGCTACACCTTCAGTGAAAGGATAGAACAGAAACAATTCACTCATCAGCAAAGGGAGATGACAAGAAAGTTTGTCCTGGCAAACAATTCTTCTGGAGGAATGTGCCCTCAATGTAAGCCTTGCTTCTTCCCAGGGGTAAAATGTCCCAAAACATGAGTTCACAGGCTCAAGTAATATGTAGCTATGGGCTGGAGTCAAGAAAAAATAATGAACAAGTGGACTAGTTTCCAGTAACTTCAGAAATGAAATTACTAATTGCACAGTACAGAACATTTGAAAAGTAACATTTGCATCTAAAACATGATAAGAGAATAAGAAACTGGGGGGGGGGGGGGGAGAGACTAGACAGTCTTATAAAAGAACCACATAAACTTCTAGGAATGAAAATTATAATCTTTGCATTAAGAATTTTGTTTATCATTTAAACATCAGGTTAGACACTCGAGCATTACCAAACTACTAGACACATTTGAAGTAATTACCTAAAATGTGACGTATAAAGACACAAGGTTTAGAGACTATGAAAGAGAAGTTAAATATGTGGTATGCTGTGGCAGGTTGAAAAAGGACCTACCCCCACCTTGAGAGATAGCCCATGCCCTTGAAATTGAGCAGGCTGTGGCTGCTTTAACCAAGAGCATGGTGTAAGTCATTGTATGTCTTCCAAGGCTAAGTTGTAAAAGGCTGTGCGGCTGCTACCTTAGTTGCTGGAGTAATTGTTCTTGGAGCCCTGTGCTCACATGAAAGAAATCCAGTGACTCTGTGGTGTGAAGCATCCCAACCACGTGGCGAGTCCAGCTCTTTGGGTTACTCCCTGGCATTTTATTATTCCCAGCAGAGGCCCCAGATATCATTGAAAAAAACAGTTCAGCCCTGCTCTGCTCTGTCAGAATTCTTGACCCATCGAATAGTTATTGTTACTAAGTTACGGAGGTGTATTTTTTTTAATTTAAAAAATAATTACTTTCAATGACAGTTTACATTCAACATTGTTTTGTATTAGGTTCAGGTGGATAGCTCATACATCTATTTTACAAAATGATCCCCCAAATATTTCCAGTAACCACCTGTCATCGTACATAGTTATTATAATACTAGAGGCCCAGTGCATGAATTCATGCATGGGTGGGGTCCCTAGGCCTGGCTGGCGATCAGGGCTGATCAGGGTTGGGTCAATTGGGGCCTGCTGGCCTGGAGAGAGGAATGGGACATGGGAGGTTAGCCTCCGGTCCTCAGCCCCCCGGGAAAGGGGCTATATCGATTGCTACCCACCCTGGTTCCCCTTTCCAGCCCAGGGCCTGAAGAGGAGGCGATGGTCGCCAGTCCAGGCATGGAAGGGACAGATGCTGGCCACTGATGCCGCAGACTGGCCATGGGAGGTTGGCTGTGGGAGCACACTGACCACCAGGGGGCAGCTCCTGTATTGAACGCCTGCCCCCTGGTAGTCAGTACACATCATAACAACTGGTCGACCAATCATTTCGGTCATAATGGTCGCTTAGGCTTTCATATATATAGACTAGAGGCCCAGTGCATGAATTTGTGCATGGGTGGGGTCCCTCTGGGTGGCCTGCAGGGATAGGGCCAAAACTCACAGTCCAACCCTGCCTGCAGCTCCTACCTGCCTCTCCCGCTCATCCTGGCCCCTTTGTGCCTGCCTCGGGTGTGCTCCCAATCAGTCCCAATCTGGAGAGGCTCGCGCCAGCCATGAGCCCTGTGTCTGGCACCCTCCCAAGGGGAGTGGCCTGCAGGATCTGGCTGAAACTGGCTCTCTGACATCCCCCAAGGGGTCCTGGATTGCGAGAGGGCGCAGGCCAGGCTGAGGGACCCCACTGGTGCACGATCAGGCCAAGGAGGGACCATAGGAGAGCTACAGGACATGTCCAGCCCTGATTGGCCAGCCCTGATTGGCCAGACCCCAGCAGCAAGCTTATCTACCAATCGGAGCATCTGCCCCCTGGTGGTCAGTGTACATCATAGCTACTAGTCGACCAGTTGACTGTCTGCCCCCTGGTGGTCAGTGCACGTCATAGCAAGCAGTTGAGCAGCCTTAGCATATCATTAGCGTATTACGCTGTGATTGGTTGTTCAGTTGTTCTGCCATTGCATATTACCCTTTTATTATATAGGATTATTGACTATGTTTTCTATTCTGTACTTCACATCTCCATGATTGTTTTGTAACTCCCAATCTGTACTTCTCAATCCCTGGAATGGTTATTTATACAGCAATAGGTAATTGGAACAGATGGGGTTAGAAGTTCTAACATGCATCTAAAATAAGTTCTGAAAGAAATAGAGTTAGGAAAGAAACAATATTTAAGAACTTGAAATTGATAAATTTTTAGAATTTATAAATGAAATGAATCTTGGATACCAAAGCATAATGAATCCCAAGCAGGAAAGATAGAAGAAACCCATACCTTAATACAGCAAAATAAACCTATAGAATGCCAAGTCAATGAAATATAAGATGCTAAAAGCAGACAGAGAGTACATTAAAAGCAGAGAGAAAAGATAGGTTACTTAGCAATGAAGTACAACCTACATGAGACTGGAAACATCCTAAGTATTCATCAGCAGAGTATTGATAAATACTTTGTGATATGTTGTAACACCATACTATCTTACAGTAAAAAATAATTGATGGGAGCTACGTATATCAATGTGAATCAATCTCCCAAAGGTGATGTTTGGTGAGGACTGTGGTATGAAGGTATTTATTTAAAGTTTAAAAATTTGAGAAACTGTATATATGTATGGATTTCTATGTATATTCTTTAGCAATCCACACATATGTAAAATATAAAGACATAGCCCTAACCATTTTTGGCTCAGTGAATAGAGCGTCAGCCGTGGACTCAAGGGTCCCGGGTTCGATTCTGGCCAAGGGCATGTACCTTGGTTGCGGGCACATCCCCAGTGGAGAGTGTGCAGGAGGCAGCTGATCGATGCTTCTCTCTCATCGATGTTTCTAACTCTCTACCCCTCTCCCTTCCTCTCTGTAAAATAAATAAATAAAAAATAAAAAAAATCAATAAAATATATTTAAAAAAATAAAATATAAAGACATAGTTTGAATGGTAAAAATTAAAGTCAGTGTAGTGGTAATTTCTGTGGTGGGAATAGAGAAAGAAAATGAATTTAATGAGAAGGACTATGCTCATGGTTTTAAGTCTGTAATGGTAAATTTCTTAACCATTATTTTTTATGATTCTTTGTATGTCTGAATATTTTATAATAAAATTTTGAACGAGAGTATGGATATTTCATGAATCTTCATAACAAAGTGGTGTGATATTTCCTTGAAAAAAATACATACTTAGACTGAAAGGATTTAGAGGGGAGAGATAAAGTAAATCCTATTTTCCTTTTAATTTAAGTGTACAGTTTAACACATGGGAAAAGGAATCAAAGCATATGTGGAATGAAATAAGTTTTACTTGATTGGGAGATTTTGAGCCTTGATGGGGGAGTGGGCATGGATGGAGTGGAGGAGGGTAAAATAGGAAATTTGAAACCTTATGGCTAAAATCTAGGAATTGTTATGAATGGTATATATTGGTTGATAATGAGGAAGGTGGCCTTTGAGCTTTTATATTGCTGGTGATACCATTGAAACATCTTTATATTCTTCAATCCTCTAATTTTCTGAATATCTATAGTAGCAAATAGTCTGCTACATTTTGTTGAAGATGACTGTTTTCATTCTCAAACACCTGGCAATCACTGTGATTTGCCAACAATAAATGGAGTCCTTGTGAGTGAGTATGAATGGGAAAGAGAGGGGTTGTATATGGGGTAGGGGGAGAGACTAGGGAAAGACAGGTGGGAAGGGAAGAAGTTACTAATCATAAAGTTGCTAAGAATGATAGTTGGGAGGCCATTACTGCCATCTTTATTCTTCTCTCCAATGGTAAGTTAGTCAAAGGGACATGAAAGAGCTTTGGAGATTATGATTTACTTGGACATTTAACTCAATTTTTAAAAAAATCTATTGGCAAAACATTTGTACTTTTTTTTTATAGTTGGATCTTTTCTTTGAAAAGAATAGAGACTCATTGAGATAATTGTAGGGGTTACGGCATGTATGTGATGTACGGGGGAGTTATTTCAAAATGCAGGGGAAACACAGGAATGGGACACATTGTAAAGCTGAGCAGGAGACCACAGCCTCCGAATGATAGCTGGCCCTTAAATATTCATCTTAGAGTAAAGGATTCAGCTAGCTTTTCTACTTGCTTTCCCTCCTTGTAATTTTATTTTCTCACAATTTGGGTTCTTTTAAACATTTAACTTACTTCATGACATTTCCAGTCTTTCTCTACATCATGATCCTTTAGTTGTTTTTTTTCTCTACCTACCTCATTTCAAAATTTCAGCTTTCTGAGAATAAGAACATGTCCTTGGCTTCTACCCAGCTTTTGGATTTGCTGCCACTGGATAAGCTATCTACCCTTGGTCCTATAGCTTGGTGGGATGGAATCAGGCTGTGGACGAGGTCTCCGGCTACCCCCTCAGCAGGGACTGTGTGTGGCGTGGATGCACTCCGTGATCCTGGCAGTTGCTGGACCTACTTCCTACCCCAGCTGTGTGCCGTCAGCAGTGTGGTTTCCATCCAGTCAGCTGGCCACTGAGAGCTGACGGGGCTCCTACTGTTGATAAGCTATAGGCAGAGAACAGTTAAGCTTTAGAATGCTACTAAGTGTAATGGCTGGCTTTCTCTTGTTGTTCCTATATTTTGAGTCCTACATTTCTGTATTGGCATGTGCTCCTGCTCTGTTGCCTCTATGGCCTTTCTTCCCCACACTTCAGGACCTGACTTTTCAAACAAGTACTAACCTTTCTCCAAACTTGAATTATTTAACCTGGCAATTGTTCATTATTTTAGCTTAATTAGTTATTAATCAGTTACCCTGAAATTCGACCTAAGAGAAAACCTGTTGGATAAAAGTATTTATTTAACATAAATATTTGCTTTAAATTTTAAAATGCTAGAATATAAATCCAGCAAACTGTTTTTAGAGACATATGTAACATTGATTTTTTATTCTTTTTTGTTGTTGTTGTTATCCTCACCCAAAAATATTTTTTCCATTGATTTTTAGAGAGTGAAACGGGGAGGGGGGAGAGAAAGAGGAGGAGGATGGAGAGAGCGAGAGAGAGAGAGAGAAAGGGAGAGAGAGATTAAAATGAGAGGGTCACATGGATCAGTTGTCTTCTGCAGGCACCTTGATTGGGGCTGGGGATCGAACCTGCAACCCAGATACATGCTCTTGACCAGGAATCAAACCCACCATCCTTTGGTGCCAGATCCAATGCTCTATCTACTGAGCAACGCCAGCAAGGGCTGGAACATTTATTTTTAAAAGAAGGCTTAGAAGATGTCTTTATTTGCCTTGGAAAACTCTGAATACAGTTGGTATATATTAGAGCTATTTCATAGCACCAATTCATATGCCATTGAATTCACAGTCAAAGTCATGATTTATACACAGTATGAAGTAAACAGAAATGTCCTGACGTCATTTTGTAAGAAGGTTATTTGTATTGTAGTGTGATTAACTCTGAAGGAGCTAGCCTTTTGGTGAATCCAGTTGAAAACAGAATTCTGAGTGTAGGCACACCATTTATAGAACATGCTTTATATTATGTACATATCTATATGCATTTTCCTTTGATTGATGTGTACATTTAATTAAATAGAATGAAGTCTTCCACAGAATGAAAATACGTACTGACAAAATGGCAGCAATAAAACAGTACCTTACCACTTTCCACTCTGAGTCCCAGCAGAGTAGAGATTTTCCTTTGCGTTAGAGATGACAATATAGTGATGATTTTTGCTCCTTGGGGACTGATAAGAAAAGAAATAGTCCCCAATTTTATTAGTCATTAGCATTCTCTGTTATAAATAGTATGGAACTAGAAGAACAGGTCCCAGATATATTTTTTAACAAGTAAATTATCTTTCAGTATTAATAAAAATGTAGTTTGTCTTCCTTAGAAAAATAAAAGCTTCACACGTAATTTAGCTTGTCTGTCATTTCAAACATTTCAGAAAGCATAGCCCCTTGGTCCAGACCCATTTTTCTTTGTCAGAAGATGCTTCATTGGTTCCTGTGTGAACATTTTGACATTTCTATTACACTCTGAGTACTCAAGGATGCCAGTTCTTTTGGAATTCAGCAAAGGTATCTCCTCTCCCAGTTGAGCATTTTCAGTATTCTGCATATACACTGAAATTGTTCAGATACCCCCTTGCCTAACATGTATTTTGTTAGATTGTTATTTATCTGTGTGGTTTCTCCTGTACACCATTTAAGTTGGCTTGTAAAGATACAACTCAGTAAGTTAAAAGATATATATATATATATATATATATATATATATATATATATATATATATCTTTTTCCTATATATATAGGAAACTGTGGTTCAGGAAGTTGGATAGAACAGGTCGTGGTGGTCATACACTTGTTAGGGTGGGCCATGCTTGTGTCTGGGAGCTTTCCAGGGGTCATTGCTGATAGCAGGTCTTCGGATAATGTCATCTTGTGCAATGTCACAATAATGGTGAAATGCCCTAGGAACTTAACTCTTGTTTATATCAGTGGACCTGTAATAAAGTTGATTGTGTTATACATCATTTCACTTAAAGTTGCAGAACCTATTGAGAACATAGAGGACTTACTGTGTTTCACTCCTGTGATTCTTTTTGGTTTTCCTTAAAATATATTTTTATTGGTTTCAGAGAAGAAGGGAGAGGGAGAGAAAGAGAAAGATCAATGATCAGAGAGAATCACTGATCGGCTGCCCCCTGTATGCCCCACATTGGGGATCGAACTTGCAGCCCGGACATGTGCCCTGACCAGGAATAGAACCATGACCTTCTGGTTCATAGATCGACACCCAACCACTGAGCCATGCTGGCTGAGCACTCGTGTGATTCTTTAATATCCATAATATAAAAGCTGACCATTTCCTCAAAAGAGATTCTCTTGAAAATAATACTTTGTAATGTAATTAGTGATGTCTTCAATGGTTAAGTAAATGCAATACAACAGGTTAATAGGATACTACTAATAAATATTTATAGAGGATCTTCTCTATGCCAGAAACTAGTGGATTTGAGAGTCAACTTTTACTCCTTCCCTCTCCCCATCTTTAGCTGTTTACTGAAGAGTTGAGCCTCTTCTCAGCTAACCTATCAGTCTCCAGAGACTTACTATCCTTATTTACTGGCTGTGCAAAACCAAGCCATTAATAGCTTAGATAAGTCTGTGATGGTAATTTTGACAATGACAGTGTCAGCACCTTTTCTAGTCATCATTACCAATGATGTCTATTAAGTTGTCTCAGTGTTTGAAAAGTTAGAAATACTATTCTAGAAGTATCCCAATTAGACTTATCCGAACAAGTGCGTTGAATGGATCAAATCCTATTATGGGAAAAGCCAGAGGGCTGTCCACATTCATTTGTTATACCAAAGCATGGCTGTAATACGGATTGCTTGAAATAATATTCTTATGTGAAGATTAGCATAGAAGTATATGGGTCGAGTGTTCTCCATGTTTCAAAAGTTACTTTCACTGTTCCTCCGGTCATTAGAAAACAAAATACACTACTGATCAAGGAGTATTTAAAGCAAGGCATTATAAATATAAAATAAATTGATATTTCCCCTTTAAATTTTGCTCTCTTCCTATATAATCTTTGGGATTTGGGGTCTTGTTGTTACACTGAAGTAACATCATCTATGGATTGTTTTTGAAATTTGCTGCTTTAGAGCAACACATTAATCCTGCTCACTCTCCTTTTTCTGTTTCTATTGTTGTATTAATCACAATTTTATTTTAATTTATTTGTTTATATTTCATACTCCTCTACAATCTCTAAGGGCAAAACATCATGCCTGCCTGGGACATTATTAATGCAGTTTCTTTTTAAAAAATTATTTCCAATGTTTTCTATCAAAAAAGGCTGTCACTTATATGCAATATGTTCATTGGTAAACATTTATTGCGCACCATGTTTGTGCTAGAATAAGTTTCCTAAAGCAGATGTCAGAATTGGCTGCATCAGAATTACCTGGAGGAACTTTCAAACCAGCTTCCATCCCTGATGACCTGACGCTGTAGGGTGAGGCCCGGGACCTTAGAGCAATTGTCTAGAGCTCCGTGATAATTCTAATATTCCCTCCTGGTTTCGAGATAGAGATGTGATGCTTTCCGGAGACTGGTTAGTCTTTTCCTAATCTTTTGTCATTATCTCTGTTTCTATTTCTCTTAATCTTTGTTCTCCTTCAGAGGAACAAACTGGAAATAAAGAAAATGGGGAGGTGACATGGCTTATTTTAAAGGGGAAGGCACTTTAACACAGATGATCTAATTTAACTTTTACAGTACATCTGTGTAAATATTATTCCCATGCTTTCCCTAGGACATAGAAGGTTATAACAGCTAGCACAGGGCCACACATCTAGTTAATGGCAGAATCAGGTTCAGAACCCAGAGCTATCTACCTCAGGCATCCATTTTCTTTCCCCTCCATAGAACCAGCTAGACCATCAAACTAAAACTCCTTGTTTTTAAAATGTGTTGTGTTAACTTCATGTGTTCTGTTGTAAGAGCAAAGAAGAAAATGCAAATAAGTTGGATGCTTCCTAAAAAAGGTTTATATGAAATAAATTGTTTATATGTTTTACCTTTTATTTTTTTCTACCTGCCATGGTATTAGTGCCTGTCCACAAAAAAAAACAAACAAACAAAAACCAAACAAAAACAAAACAAAACCCTTAGGCCATTTAAAAAAATCCTTGTCAATAGTTTTAAGTAGTGGTTTCACTTTTGAGTTGAGACTATTAACCCTAAAGAAGATGCATAGGGTTATTGTATAGCTTTGTTTTTATCACTGTAGACTAAAAATGTATTAACTTAACTGCCAACATTCAATGGGCATGTTACTCTATACTGGGATGTAATGTCTCATTTTCTCCTTATATCAAGTATGTTAGCCATTGTTTTTCTCTCTTGATGGTGTTTGAGACCATGTATTGAGATTTTGCAAAGAATATGAAAATTCATAGGTTGATGGCTGATGTATTTTGTATTGTGTGACTATAATATGGAAAATAAAATTGAGCCACGATAATAAATTAGTCCATAACAGTAGGCATGTGCTTTACCAGTTCCGTGCCATGTATATATTATTTCTTATAAAACTATGCACTAACTTGAGGTTGCTTTTAATAGTTTAGTATCAGCATTGGCCTTTTTTAGAACCACACTGATAGCTATGATAGAAATATTTGCAAAGGTGAACTCAGAACACCCATTAAAGAGGCAACTATAAAATGTGTTCACAAAGAGACATATTTACGTCTAGACTATTTAAAGATTTATATTCTCAAACTCTTACCGCTGTTTGGATTCCCTTCACCTTTAGCTCTTACAGCAAATTGATATTCATCCCTCAGGTCCACTCCTCGGTAGAACTTTCCCTGCCTGACCCTAAAAAGGTTGAATGAAGGCTGAATCAGTATTTATTCCTCTTATAACTCCCTGTAGTGAGTTATTTAACTGTGTGTCTTCTCAACTAAATGAGCTCCTTAACACAAGGACCATCTCTAGGAGCTCCAGAGAGTCTGGGAACATTGCACGTTCACTAAATGTTAGATTTTGGTTTAGTGAATAAAATTTATTAATTTCATTTCAATGGAAAATATAATAGAGCAATTAATATTGCATTATATACTAGTAGTTGTGGGAAAGGTATGACTTATTTTTAGGAAGACTGAGGCCAAGTACAACTAAATTGCTTAAGTCATACAGAATATTCCTTAAATTTTGTCTGGCCCTGCATTTGTCTTTTAATTCTATATATTTTTAATAAACCAGCTCTTGTCAAATTAGACACAGTGCCCCAGGAAATGTAACTGAATTCATGGCCAGTCCGAGAGAAGACGAATTTCAGGGAGGGCAGAACTTTGGTTAGATATAATATAATGGGATTTTTTTTTCTAGGACTTTTCTGAACCATAATGTGCTTAAGTGATGGATGCAGCATGCAGTATTTTCTAAAGTTATATGTTAACAGAACCCCTCCTCTACAATTGCTCTTCTCTTAAGAGACTTTTTTTTTTTTTAAGATATAGTTTAGAGGAGCTATGCTAAATGAATTCAGTGTGATGTTGATTCAGGTTCTTTATATCAAAGTCATCTTGACTTGGTATGTGCACAAAAGAAACTCAATGATATTGGTTGTGGGCTCTTCCTGGTTTGCCTCTGATTTACTCTGAATTTGTCTCTGAATTGGACTAATTCCAAAGTTGCAGGAAATTGATTCCATTTATTCTTTAGTAAAGGGGATATCGGGAGATTTTGAGCCTATATTATTCTTTTGCTGAGAGGCCCTATTCAAGATGTATATGTCTGATCATATGATAACAAATAACAATTGACAGTCTACATTCACTTATTTTACTGCTAAAATCATTTGGGTTGGTAACTGTTTTTTATATGGAGACTTAGGTATCCAATGTGGTCCAAGGAACAATTACAGGGACTGTTCTCTGTTGCAGTTTATTAGTTACTAAAGGGGAAGGGGGCTTCTCCGATAATAAATATTAACTTATTGTCTGTTGATTGAATTCAAATCCTAACCTTAATATGAATTAAAATCTAATCTAATAAAAGAGTAATATGCAAATTAACCATCACTCTGAGACACCTAAGCCACGCCCACCAGCCAAGCCACATCAGCCAGCCAATCAGAGCGGCTTTATGCAAGTTAACCCACCCAAGATGGTGGCCGGCAGCCATGGAGCTAGAGCAAACAGGAGGCTTCCTTTGCACCAGCAATGGAGTTGAAACTACCTGCCTAGGCCAGCCGGACCTCTGCTCAAGGCAACAATGTTTCAATTATAAAAGATAAATAAACCCCAGAAATCTGATTCCAGCCAGCTTCTCTAGGACCTTGGGTCAGTGGGAGCTATGGGCAGGCTGAAAGCCTGAAAACGGCCCTCAGCCCCTCATCCAGGCTGGCCAGGTTCCCCAGTAGGGACTTGAACCCTGAAGGAACTGTGGGCAGGCTGAAAATGGCCCTCAGCTCCTCACCCAGGCTGCCCAGGCATCCTAGTAGGGACCCAAAACCTGAAGGGACTGTGGGCAACCTGAAAACGGTCCTCAGCCACTCACCCAGGCTGGCCACATCCCCATGGGATGAGGGTCCCACTGGGGGGCTTGGCCAGCCTGCAAATAGCCATCAGCCCCTCACCCAGGCTGGCCAGGCACGCCAGCACGTGGACATCCCCCGAGGGGTCCCAGACTGTGAGAGGGCATAGGCCGGGCTGAGGGACACCCCCCCCCCAAGTGCACAAATTTTTGTGCACTGGGCCCCTAGTATAATTATAAGAGGGCAGTTAGAGGTAGTTATATTGTGATTTGAGAAGGAAAGCTCAGAAGCTGAAAGAGATTGTGGATATGGGGACAGACTCCATATCATGGCAGGTACCCAAATTAATTTTTTTTATTTTTAATAGGGAACGGGTTCTAGGGAGACAAATATTGTTTCCACTAGGAAACCATAAGGAGGATACTAGCAGTATAAAAATCATTTTATATACATTCAATCAATAACAATTAGATGATATAAGAGCAAGGTTTGAGCAGCATCATTTTGTGAGTATACAGGCCTTGTTGATGTCTTAGGATGGCTGTCTAGCTATCTCCTCCATACTCAGCGGCTTCTCATCCTTGAGATGAAGGTGAGTGTCAGAGATAGGACAAATGTCCATTCGTGGTTAGGTACCTTACAAAATAAGGTCCCTTTAAAACTGTTAGAGAGAGTCTTTCATTAATGTATCTCTCAATGGACAAAAATCTCTGGGTTGTTGTAGTCTTTGAATTTTTGTCTCCTGTGAAATGAATGTTACTAATTAGTTAGTTCCTACAATGCAGAATGTCTGCTGTTTAGTTTTCCTTATATTTGGGAAATAAAAAAATTTAAAAATCAACAATATTTTAAACAGTCAAAAAATAATTATTCTTAATTCATTTAGACCTATAATTATTTTTGTTTATTCTGGTTATTTGCCAGTAGTTTTGAAATTCAGACATTCTTTGAAGTACTATAAATCTTCATTATTTCAAAGATATGACCTCCTTAGAAGCCTGAAATTTAGAGTCAGAGTCCTTTTATGGATTTTCTAAAAATATAATATATCTACAAATGCATGAGAGTAAAGCAGTGACTGTCCATGAATGACAAAATTTAAAAGTGGCATGGTTATAGATTTGATGAAAACTTTGTTTTTCTATAAGATATAACATTCCAAGACAACAATTTCTTGGTAAATAATAATTCCTGTAAAATGATATAGAGAATAATATAAAATTTGTATACTGTTAGATTTAATATATAATTTCAGCACATAAAGTAAGATTTTAAAATGGGGCAAATGGCTTATTGAAAGCGGTTTATTGAGCATTGAAAATAAATCATGAATTCCCAATATGTGAAACGCAAATATTCAGAGTATCACTGGCAGACGCTCCTACAGAGAATCATCACTGTTGTCTTGCCTGGTGTCCCTGATTGGACACATGTTACTCCTAAAAGTTTCCTGTTTGAACTGGGCTCAGAATCTTTTAAGTTTTTTTCTGAGGTAGACTGAAATTTCTATAACATTCATTTTAATAAAATCTATGTATATAAGTAGAACATAGTTATTTTTATTTGACAAAGCTCCCTACATAATTTCAAGTGTATGAAATCAGCCTAATTTAGTTCAAAAATATTTCTTTTAAGAAGAGAGAATAAACCCTTGAGTCATTCCAGGGCTCTTGAAATGTCCGAAAGCTATCTCTTGGTTAAAGTCTTGAAATTTAATTTGGGAAGACGGTCAAATATACGTAACCCAAAAATTATATCACAAACTCTTTGTAATTATTCTAAAAGACATCAAACTTAAACCAGTTTTAATATTAAAAATTTGATCCAGACCATAGAATTAATCCTTTTTTTTCAATCAGGCCAATAAAATATTATATTCTAGGCTGAAATTTTACCACACATAATAAATAGACTCATACCACATAAGGACCATATATATAAAGACCACAACATAATTCGAACTACTAATTTTAACAGAGAAAA
>PVJC01001592.1:0-76207 GCA_004026665.1 Murina feae
TGGATCTATAGTTTTAATGTCATTCTTTTCAAAAGCCTAGCATGGGTTTTCTGGAGACATACAAGCTTATTTTAGAATTTTATGGAAAGGGGAGGCACTAGAATAACTAAAACAACCTTTAAAAAGAGAGTAAAATGAAAGAAATCATTCTACCCAATATTAAGGATTATATCTACAGTAGCTAAGAGAGTATGATATCAGTAGAAAGACAGATACATAGCTCAATGGAAAAGAATAGAGAATCTAGGGACAGACCCAAGCTAATATGTCCAAATAATTTTTGACATAGATACAAAAGCAACTCAATGGGGAAAGCATAACTGGTTTTCAACAACTGGTATTAGAATAAGTAGACACCCATAGGTAAAAAGAGTGAAACTCATTCCACATCTCACACCCTGTGCAAAAGTTAAACTCAAAATGAATCATAGACTTAAATGTAAAATATAAAACTGTAAATGTTTAAAAGTTTTTTTAATAATAAAACTGGAAGGGCCTGGCCAATGTGGCTCAGTGGTTCAGCATCGACCCATGAACCAGGAAGTCACGGTTTGAGTCCTGGTCAGGGCCATGCCGGGGTTATGGGCTCAATCCCCGGTCGGGGACATGAGGAGAGCGGCCAATTAGTGGTTTTCTCTCCTCACTGATGTTCCTATTTCTCTCTCCTTGTCCCTTCCTCTCTGAAATCAATAAAAACTTAATTTTTAAAAACTAGGAGAAATTATTCAGAACCCAAGGCTAAGCAAAGAGTGGTGAGAGTTGGCACCAAAAGCATGATTCATAAAAGTAACAACTCAAATACAAGGTCATATCAAAATTAAAACTTTTGTTCTGCAAAAGATTGTTAAAATAATGAAAAGATAAGCTATAGAATGGGAGAAAATATTTCCAACCACATATCTGACAAGAGACGAGTATATAAATTTTGTTTTTTAAAAAATCTGCCAAGCTTAAAAAATAGTTAAAAATAGGTAAAGAACATATTTCACCGAAAAAGAGATAAAGATGGCAAATAAGTACGTGAGAATATGTTCAATATCATCAGCCAGCCATTAGGGGATGCAAATTAAAATCTCAATGAGATCTCATGATCTGCAAGACTAAAATTTAAGAGGGAGGGAGGGAGGGAGGAAGATAGGAGGGAGGGAGGAGAGATAGATAGATAGATAGATAGATAGATAGATAGATAGATAGAACCAAAAGCTGGCGAAGATGTGGAGAAACTGGATCCCTCAAGCATTGCTGGTGGGAATGTGAAAGGGTGCAGCCTCTGTGTCACAGTCTGACAGTCCTCATAAAGTAAGCATGGAACCACCATATGACCCAGCAGTTTCACTCTTGGGATTTTATCCCAGAGAAATAAAAATTTATATTCATACAACAATATGTACAGGAATGTTCACAGCAGCTTTATCCAAAATAATAAAACCAAAATACTGGGAGTCATTGAAAGAAGAGGCGATGCTATATTTCAAGAATTTGAAAAGATGGAGACAGCTACATCAGAAGAGGAGAGAGAAACACATAAAAAAGAACGAGTCACCGGGAAAGACAAGCCGGCAGAATTCTCCAGAAGCGATGCTAGAACACTGGCTCACTGGGAGGAACTGGAATCCTTTCCTTCTTTTGCAGAAACAAGAGCCATGTGTGAAGCCTGGGATCCGGGAGAACGCCCTGGTCGCTACGGAAGGACAGACGGACGGAACCATGAGCCTGAAAGGTCGGGCAGGATGACAAAGGTAACCATGGCCACGTCCCCCGCAGTTAGAGGGACTTCCATTGCACACAGCCATTCGCATTTAGCCCTTCGATGTACAAGTCCACCCTCCGATTCCGGTGGAGCCGGAGGGATCCCTCCTACTTGCTCACCGCTGACATAACGGGCCAAGCGGAGTTTAGTAAACAAGGTGACCCCAAAAGCAGCACTCCAGACTGGGTTCGTAGAGCGATATGTGCTGTCCCCCGGAATGTGTGACTTAATAAAACGATGGCTCCGCATGCAGTCGCTTTTGGAAGTGCTGCTTACCGTGGCTCTGCTCTCCTAACGGCAGGACTCCCTGAGTCTCCATAACCCATCTCCCCCTTTCCGCACCCCCCCCCCGAGTCTCCATAAACTCCCGTGGCCTTCACATGTCAGGAATGGGAAGGAAAAGCAGCCGTTCCCAAACCGTGGCCACAGAACCCTGGTCCTCCCAGAACTCGCCTCTGCCGCCCCCTCCAGCGCACAATGAAGGAAACACTTATATGAGAGACATTGTCGGGTTTCATCCTCTGGTCCAAGGTGAACTGGATCCCACACTGACGTGGAGACTCTGTGATGTGACCTGCCTTGGGGGTCACGTTACACAGAGGCTAAGAGGCTTGAAGGAGCAGAGGCAGGGTTAGAAAGCAGGGCCCCATGCCATGGACGCGGCCTTCCTTCCACTCGGACCCCTTCCCCATTGTCCCTCAGCACAAAAAGGTAAACTATGCGGAGGAACGCTCAGCCCCTTCGGGGCAGAGTGAACGGCTTTGATTTCCTGAGTGAAAACAGTGGACTTGTGTCTAACGAGAGGGCCTATATTTAAAGCCACTGGCGCCTTCCCACGGTTGCAATTACACTTCATCAAGCTCACAGCCTCTCTGACAGCTGAGTGCTGGCGGGCGCTTCGGGAAGAGGTAAAGGGATGGAAAATGAGCTGCTCTGTATGTGCATTATTCATATATTTACTTTCCCACTTTCGCACGAGAGCACCATTAGCTACATGTGCATGGAGGAAGGCACCAGCTTCTAAAAGTCTACAGCCAATTTCTTGTTTTAAAACTTCTAAAAGGGGTCCTATGCAAAACTGGCATTTTTTTCCTCAGTAATTAATATCTTTAAAAAGGAAACGACAGCAGCACTGTGTTCTCAGAAATGCTACCGATTTCCTAGAGGAAAGGTATGTCTGCCTAGGCTAGCCCCACCGCCTCTGCACTGACCAAATAGCCGAGTGCGCAGGCCCTCATTTCTCTGGGCAATTGCTTCATTTATAGCCAAATTAACTCTGAAATCTGGTCACAGTGTGCTACGCATAACCCCCAGCCTGTTATTATCAAGATTCATAAATTACACAGCATTTAGAGTTTAAAAAATGCATATCTCAGAGCCACTTCAGTGTTTGTATGCCCCTGAGAGATTAATACTGAATGTATCAGATCTGAAAGAACAGGAAGGATGAATCGGCGGCAGGAACTCATCAAGGGCTTGGAGGCTGGATGTAGATAATTCTTCCCTCTAATGCTTTGAACCTTGGTTAATGGTTATTAGAGATGAAAGGGAACTGGCTTACCACGTGCCTCACAGATTTACACATTAAAGTCCAAAGCCAGCAGGTAGAAGTCTGAAAGAAGGCAAGCTTGTCCTCAATCTCCCCTTGCTTGTTCCACATTCAAAGGGGAGCTACCAGTCCACTTTGGTCTCCCCTTGGAGTCTGTCCCTAGAAAACTTCCCAATCCTGGCTTCCTCGCCCCTGTCATCACTCATCCATTTCCTACAAATCAAAATTTCTGCTCCTGGCTTCACATGTCTTAAGCACAGATTTTTTTTTTTTTTTTCTGGAAAGTGAAATAAAAGTTTAACACAAAGGCACCTATTGTATTCCATGAGCTGACAATGCTCATTGCTTCCCAACCAATGCTGTTCAAAGTGTCTACTGTGTGTCAGGCTCTGCTAATAGAGAATCACGCTTAACGCCACCCCCAAAAATCTCTACCTTACTTTAGAGTGGTCCAGGGGTGAGGACAGTAAGAAACAACCAAGTACGAAGTACATCTGTAGTGACGAGTGCTCAAGAGAAAAGTAAAGTGAAATGGGGGAGGAAGTCAAAGGACCCCAGTTTAAATAATGGAGTAAAGAAATGGCTTCACTTTGAGAAAATGTAAGCAATGACCTGAGCAAAGTAAGGCAATGAGCGCTGTGGCTGCTTGTGGGGACAGTATTCCAAGGAAAGGGAAATACAAGTTCAAGGGCAGGACTGTGCTTGGCCTACCCCAGGGAAAGCAAGGGGCCCAGTGTGCCCAGAGCCGAGGACAGTGGGATTGGGGAAGCTGAGGCGATGAGGTTAAATAGGCCACAGTGAGTCAGATTGTGAGAGGGAGTCCACTAGAAGGACTCGGGGAGGGTGTGGAGCTAGGTATTATGATGTGACTACCGATGTTTCTAATAGACTCTAGAGGCCGAGAATTAAGCAGCCCAGGGGCTGGGCCACTGCAGGGGCAACAGAGCGTGTGAGAAGGGTTTGGAGTCACTATGCATATTGACCACAGAGCCAACACCACATGCTGGTGGGCTGGGTTGGGGAAGTTTCTCTGCAGTAGTCCTTGCTCGTCCTCTTCCTTCTCTTAGGCATGTGTAGGTCTGCACGCAGACCACAGCCCATTTATTTTTCTACATCCTGAAAGGCAGGTAGAGGGGACTGTGAAGACTCAGGTGTTTCCAGATGTATGCAGGCCCCAACGAAAACCAGGAAGGACTGATAGACATCAGGGACCAGACAGAACAAGAGTCTGCTGGTATCTTAGTCTATTCAGGCTGCCATGACAAATTATCACAGTAATTTATTGTATAGACCAAGGTGTCAACATGGGCCTTAATCACTTATGATTATGAAATTGCTGCTTTAGGAGAATTTGCACAAAAGGAAAGATTATTCACTTTCCCTCAAAGCCAGATTCCCATGCCAATGGATCTACTGGTTTCACATAACATTTTAAATGGTAATTTCTCACCAAATGAGGATAAGAGTCTTCAATATGGAAAACCAACACAATTAAAATGTTCTGTCATAAACGTAAGCATGGTTCCTCCATAGTCAGAAGAGTAGTATTTTCCCAACATGGGAATAACCAGAGCCTTGGGGAAAAGAAGTGATCCCATGTGCTTTTACATATTTTCACGGAAAGGGAAAATACATGCCCGATAGCAAGGACTATGAATCACCACGTGGATGTAAAGATGTGCCTAATTTGTGAATCCCATTAGTAAGTATACCTTGTATTACCTTAACTTTCTACTCCTCAATAAAGCATTTTAACACACAATTATTATTTTCAATGAGGAAGTCTCCCTATTACTGCTAGGAAAACTGGACGTCTGAATTAAATTTAGTCATCACACTTAAAGAAATAAAGGAATGGGCGGGACTTCCTCCTCTACCTATCACCTGTTTTCTAGCCTCCCAGCCCCAACCCCTATCCTATCCCTGTCTCCTCTCCTAACATTCCAAGCTTGAGTGAGGGTCTGTTCTGCATCAGCCACTAGGCTACATTCCATGTGATCCAATCCTTACTCTCAAGGCTCTGTTGTTGGAAGCAGGGTCTACTATACAAGTTGAAAATTTACAAAAACAATATGGTAAGTTCTTACACTAGGGATTGGAAAACGATCATTTTAAACAATTAGCAAGTAGATATTACTTTAGAGATGCTTTGTGCTTGGAGAAATTATTATTTATACCTTGGTCAAATCATTGGGAGAGGTTTGCAGAGTCAGTGAACTTGAGTTACCTACTTGTGAACAGATGAACTGGAAAGCCAGTGCGATAGATCTTACCTTATGGTAACACCTAAAATATGCAGCACGTTCATCAGAAAATTTCTCCAGTCTCTTGGGGCCTTTGCTGGAAGCCTTCTTGAATACTAACCAGCATCGCTGATAAATCTGGAAGAAAATACAGAGGCTGGGTTCAGCATTACCACGGTCTCAGGCATGATGTAATGACATTTGCTTTCAAAAGTTTCCTTGTTGATATTTTCACCTGTGAAATGACCAGAATCCATAAAAGTGATGTTGCACTGGAAAATAAAATTAAAAAAAGAAAACCACACACTCACAAAACTGTTTCCACACTGGGCGCATTACGTCATTCTGACAATTACTGGAATCAAAAGAAAGTAAGTATTCGAAGGCAAATTTCTTCATGTTTTGTTAACAACATCAGTAGAAATATTTAGCAGGAAGTCCCAAAGATAAAAATCTCCACCACTTCAAATAATACAGGCATTCACAGTACATGCTCTAATTTCAAATGCAATTAGGTACAGGAATCATGGGTCTGATACAATCTAAAGACCTCATTGGTAGACGAGAAAGAGAGAGCCACTAAATATCTAGAGGTACCATAAAACAATATATCATTAAAATAAATTCTTTTGGCTTTCACCTTGCACAGTCATTGGCCTACCAATGACAGTAACATGGAGACAAAAGTGAGAAAGTAACCCAATGGAGAAAGGCAGTCTTTTACACAAATGATATTAGAATAATTGACCATCCATAGGGGAAAACAAATACATTAATCTAAAACACCTATCTTATACAAAAAAAATTAACTCAAGTGGACTTAAATATAAAACAAAACTATAAAACGTTTAGGGAAAGAAAGGAGAAAATGTTTGGGATTGTGGTCTGGACAAAGAGTTCTTGGACTTCATATCAAAAGCACCATCCATAAAAGACAAACTTGCCCAGTGGAACCTGATCAAAACGGAAGCCTTGTGCTCTGTGGAAAGCCTTGTCAAGCAGATGCAAAGACAAGCTACCGACAGGGAGAAAGCATCTGCAAACCACATTATCTGACAAAGGACTAGAACAGTATAGAAGGAGCTCACAAATCTCAACAATAAAGAAATACTCCAGCCCAGTCAGCATGGCTCAGTGGATGAACATCTTTCAATCAGGAGGTTACGGTTTGATTCCCAGTCAGGGCACATGCCCCTGTTGAAGGCTCAATCCCCAGTAGGGGGCGTGCAGGAGGCAGCTGATCAATGATTCTCATCATTGATGTTTCTCTCTCTCTCTCTCTCTGAAGTGAATAAATATAGTGTATGTGTGTTTGTGTATAATTTTTATTTAAAGGAACACTCCAACTACAAAATGGACCAAAAAGGCATGAACAGACATTTCACCAAAGAGGAGACACAGCTGATTGAGTAGCTCATGAAAAGACGTTCCACATCATTAGCCATCAGGGAAACATTAATTCAAACCACAAGGACATAGCATTATTCCCCAATCCCACTGGCTAAAATAAATAATAATAATAATAATAATAATAATAATAATAATATCACCACCACTAATGCTGACGGGTGCAGAGAAACTGGATCACTCATACACTGCTGGCGGACATGTAAACTGGGACAGCCGCTCAGAAACACAGGTTGGCTGTTTCTTTAAAAAGCTAACTAAGCAACATACGACCAGCAGTAGCACTCTTAGGAATCCATCCCAGAGAAATGCAAACTCACCACAAATCTGAAAAAGAATGTTCTTAGATGCTTTATTTCCATCCATGCAAAACTAGAAGCAACACACATACCCTTCAATGGGTAAGTGGTTTATATCTATATCATGCAGTATTATATATATACTATGGGGCCCGGTGCACAAAAATTTGTGCACTCGGGGGGTCCCTCAGCCCAGCCTGTGCCCTCTCACAGTCTGAGACCCCTCAGGGGATGTCCACCTGCTGGCATGCCTGGCCAGCCTGAGTGAGGGGCTGATGGCTGTTTGCAGGCTGGCCAAGCACCCCCAGTGGAGACCCTCACCCCATGGAGGTGTGGCCAGCCTGGGTGAGGTGCTGAGGGCCGTGTTCAAGCTGCCCACAGCTCCCATTGACCCAACATCCCAGTGAGGCTGGCTGGAATCAGGTTTTGGGAGTTTATTTATTTTCTATAGTTGAAACTTTGTTACCTTAGTGGAGGCCTAGGCAGACAAAGGAAGTCTCCTGTTTGCTTCAGTTCTGTGGCTTCTATAATTGAAACATTGTTGCTTGAGCAGAGGCCCACCGGCCTAGTCAGGCAGTTGCAATGCAAGCCTCCTGTTTACTCTAGCTCTGGCTGCTGGCCTCCATCTTGGCTGGGTTAATTTGCATACAGCTGCTCTGATTGGCTGGGAGGCATGGCTTGGCTGGTGGGCATGGCTTAGATGTCTTAGAATGATGGTCAGCTTGCATATTACTCTTTTATTAGATTATATATATATATATACATACACACATATACACATGTATACACACACACACACACACACATATATATAGATATATATATACATATCTAGATAGATATCTAGATAGATAGATAGATAGATAGATAGATAGATAGATAGATAGATAGATAGATATACTGGAACACTGAACAACTGATTGCTTGATGCCCACTGCAGCTAGTAAACTACCGGTCGGCTAACCTTCTGAGGCCCCTCCCCCTGGCCAGCCCCACCCACGATGGGCCCCAACCACCCCATCAGCCCGCAGCTCCTCCTACCAGCCAGCTCCGCCCCTGCTCGGCCCTCCACGCCACTCAGGGGCAGGGCCTGGGGCCAATCACCTGCGGCTCCTCCCCCCAGCTGACCTGGCCCTGATTGAGCCCCGACTGGGGCAGGCCAGCCGGCCAATCTCCCACCGTCTCCTCCTCCTGACAGGCCTGGCCCTGATTCACCCTGACTGGAGCCCAGCTGGCCAGACGCCACCCATGCATGAATTCATGAACTAGGCCTCTAATCTATATATATATATATATATAAAACCCTAATATGCATATAGACCAAACTGGGGATCAACTGTACAACCAATACTATGACATGCACTGACCACCAGGGGGTGCACAGGGAACATGGCAGGCATCAGCTGTGGCAGGATGGTGGAACAGGTGAACGGGGGCACCGATCAAGGCGGGGCTCCAGTCACTATCATCAGGGAAGCCTCTAGTGGTTACTGAAAATTCTTTGCTCCTGCATGCCATGGTCCCGCCAGGCACTCACACTTGTAGCTGGTGCCAGCCCCGCTCACACCTGCTGCTGTCACCCAGCTCTGGCCCTGATTTCTCAGTGCAGCAGCAGGTGCAAGTGGCAGCGGTGGGCCCCAATCGTCCTTCAGCGTTTCTCCACCTCCCCCTGTTCCTATGGGGCAATTAGGGCAGCAGCCGCTGCCAACTGCACCTGCTGACAGCGCCAGCCCCACTCGCTGCTGGTGCCGGCCCCAATTGCTCCACGCCATCTGCTCATGGGAGTGGGGCTGCGAGCAGACAGTGGACCAGGAACTGTGGCAGGCGGGGGGAGGGGGGCAGATGATGAGTCAAGACCTGCCCCTGTGTCCACCACAGCCTTGCAGCTCATGATACCTTTCAAGGTGCGTGAATTCATGCACTGGGCCCCTAGTTTAGCTATAAAAACAAATAAACTATTAATACTGCAGCAATTCGAATGAGTCTTCAGAGAATTGTGCTGGGTGGGAGGAGGGGAAAAACTCCAAAGGAAGGCTGCTTACTGTATATGTGCATTTGCAGAATTCTTAAAATGACAAAAGTGTAGAAAACAAAGTAGTGGTTGTTAGGAGTTACGGATTGGGGGGCAGAAGGCTGTGTCTATAAAAGGATAACTGAGGAATCCTTGCAGTGAGGGGATTGCCCTGTATCTTGACTGTTTTGTCCTTCTTTTTGTTTTAATATTTTATTGGTTTCAGAGAGGAAGGGAGAGATAGCAACATCAATGATGAGAAAGAATCACTGATTGGCTGTCAATGGGGATCAAGCCTGTAACCTGGGCATGTGCCCTGACAAGGAATCAAACCGAGACCTCCTGGTCTACAATTATCTACAATAGTAGATAATTGTTTTCATTGATTCTCTGCAAGGATTCCTCAGTTATCCTTTTATAGACACACCCTTCTGCCCCCCAATCTGTAACTCCTAACAGCCACTATTCTGTTTTCTACACTTTTGTCATGTTAAGCATTCTGTAAATGCACATATACAGTAAGCAGCCTTCCTTTGGGTGTTTTCCCCTCCTCTCCCCCCCCCCACCCCATCATAATTCTCTGAAGACTCATTCGAATTGCTGCAGTATTAATAGTTCGTTTGTTTTTATAGCTAAACTAGGGGCCCAGTGCATGAATTCATAGGTCGATGCTCAACCACCAAGCCACTCCAGTTGGACTATCTTTACTGCTTTAATGCCAATATCCTGGTTATAATATGCACTGTGATGCTGAAGATGCTACCATCAGGGAAACTGGGTAAAGGTTCAAAATCTTTGGGTAATATGTATTACCACTGAATGTGAATCTACAATTATCTCAAAATAAAACACTCAAAAATATTTAGATGAAAAAATGTAGAGAAATTTAACCAGGATCTTTTATTATTATTTCTTTTTTTTAATCTTTGTTGTTCAGATTATTACAGTTGTTCCTCTTTTTTCCTCCATAGCTCCCCTCCTCGCAGTTCCCACCCCACCCTCTGTCCTCATCCATAGGTGCACAATTTTTGCCCAGTCTCTTCCCGCATCCCCAAAACCCCTTTCCCCCTGAGAATTTTCAGTCCACTCCCTATCTATATCCCTGATTCTATTCTATTCACCAGTTTATTCTGTTCATCAGATTTTTTATTCACTTTATTTTTGGATTCACTTGTTGATAGATATGTATTTGTTGTTCATAATTTTTATCTTTACTTTTTCTTCTTCTCCCTCTTTTCAAAGGATACCTTTCAGTATTTCATATATACTGGTTTGGTGGTGATGAACTCCTTTAGTTTTTTCTTGTCTGTGAAGCTCTTTATCTGACTTTCAATTCTGAATGATTTGCTGGGTAAAGTAATCTTGGTTGTAGGTTCTTGCTATTCATCACTTTAAATATTTCTTGCCACTCCCTTCTGGCCTGCAAAGTTTCTGTTGAGAAATCAGCTGACAGTTGTGTGAGTGTTCCCTTCTAGGTAACTAACTGCTTTTCTCTTGCTGCTTTTAAGATTCTCTCTTTGTCTTTTGCCCTTGGCATTTTAATTATGATGTGCCTTGGTGTGGTCCTCTTTGGATTCCTCTTGTTTGGGGTTCTCTGCACTTCCTGGACTTGTAAGTCCATTTCTTTCACCAAGTAGGGGAAGTTTTCTGTCATTATTTCTTCAAATAGGTTTTTAATATCTTGCTCTCTCTCTTCTTCTGGCACCCCTATAATTCTGATGTTGGTATGCTTGAAATTGTCCCAGAGGCTCCTTAAAATGTCTTCATATTCTACCAGGATCTTAAAATTAGAGTCTAAGCTAATAACAGTCAACTACACTCTTCACCAGTTCTACTTGTCCTGCTGTTTAGCCACTAGACCACATAACTTCAAGAAGTCAAGTTGTAAGAACCATTGGCAAGAGTTCAATCACCCCTTTTAGGATGAAGGCTCAACCATGAAAATGAACATTCTCAGTACTGTGGTTGGCAAAAAGAAGTCTTACCAACATCTTGCTTATGTCTGACTAACAGGCTCCCTTAAAATCTGACAACCACTGGAGGGCTGCAATTACAGTGGGAATGACTGTCACTCTGATCGTTCAAATAAAAGGTGTGGGAAATGGGTTTTTCACTGTCATTCTATTATTGGCAACTATTCTTTTGCACATGCCCCAGAAAATGTGCTAGAAATTGAGCATGCTAAAGGTATGTGAAAAATATGCCACTGCTGAAAAAAAAAATATATTGTCACTGAGTTCACTCGTTTAAATTTGCTAATTATGCCTCAATTTTTAGGCCCAATCTTGAACGATAGCATTTCTAACCTTTTTGGTTGTTATTCATTTTCTCTACAATTGAACCAGTATTTTCCTGGCTTATGTCCAAAGGCTGTTGAATGCAAGCTGACAATTCCTCAATTTCCATTCACCCGTCTGTATTCAGTTTAGGGGATTTTTGTTTCTCTTTTTGGTTTGTGTTTCTTAGGTGTTTTTTTTAAGTAGTGAGGGCAAAATTGCAATTTAGAATACAATAATTGCAAAGGCATTATCATGCACATTCCCATGCAGCATTGCTTGTAACCACTGGCCAAGAAGTCAACATGTAGTAGATGAAAACATTAGTCAATCGGGAGATAAAGCAAATCAAAATCTGGGTTATGAGAAGGCAGTTCAAAGCATACACACACATCGTACAAAACTGGACAGTGCAAAGTTCAGAAGGACGACCGCTGTCAAGGCATCCTTTATTCTGTCGTACCTCACACATCAGTGACTCTTGCAGTTGGCCCCACATCACTCAAGATAGCTGTAAAATAGGCACATTCCTAGAGATGAGCCAAGTCTACTGAATCACAGCCTCCTGGGGTGGAGCCAGACACATAGGCTCTTGAACTCATTCCCCAGGTATTCTGTTTATAATTTGCAAGCCCATTCATAAATATTCATAAAGACTTTCAGACAATACCGCGCTTCCCTCTGGGGCTGCCCACACAGAGCTGCGCAACCCAACAACACTCAGAACGAGGGCCTCTGGGGTGTGCTTTCCCACTAGTGGCCCCGGGGCAGATGAGGGGTGACTTGAGTTTGAGGGAAACATTGACAGTGAAACCTCAATCTGCTCAGTTAAGTCAACTCCCAGTTTCAACTGCCACGCACTTTCTGTCCTAAGAACATGAGAAAAGCCACAGAGGACCAACGGATTAAAAACATATCCTGATGTGGGCTATAAAACTCAGACACAGACAGACAACAGTGTGGTGGCTACCAAAGGGAAGGGGGGTGGTTAGTAAAGGATAAAGGGGGTCAAACATACGGTGATGGGCGATGACTTAACTTTGGGTGGTGGACACACAATGCAATATACAGATCTGTATACTTGAAACGTACACCTGAAACTTATATGTCCCTATTAACCAATGTCATCCCATTAAGTTTTAATTTTTTAAAAATCCTAAATATGTCAGTATTGTTTAGAGAAAATAAAACAGGACACGGGATTCAGTGAACATGGCAACACCTGGAGACGAGATGGTTAATGCTGACATTGTTAAAAGGTTAAAAGGATGACAATTTGAGAATAATGCCATTCACTTAATTGTTCAGCACAGTACTTTTTATTAAAATTCAATCATTCATCTCCTTCTTATTTTAAACAACATATGCTTTTCAATTAATAATTTCCTTTCAAAGAGTTTTTAACTAAAAATTTTCAGTCCTAGACAATAGGAAAGAGCAGTTTCACTGGCCACAAAGAGTAGGTGACCCTAACAATACATATGCTGCTAGAGAATTTGATGATGATAATTTTCATGTTGAGAAATCCCATCTCCTCCTGTGCACTAGGGTTTCTCAGTCTTGGCACTGCTGACATTTTAGGCAACATAATTTTGTGTAGAGGGGGGCTGTCCTGTGCCCTGTGGGATACAGGATGCTTACTAGCTCATGGCCTCTACTCTGAATGCCAGGAACAAGCTCCCCCAACTTCACTGACAACCAAAATTGTCTGCAGACACTGTCCCCCATGGGCGAACGCCTGCTGAAGGTGAAAGCACCATTTAGGGACAGCTGAGGCTGTGCAATCCAAGAACATGCGGCCTTTCTGAAGATCTTCTAACACCCAGATTCGGATAAGCTCATCCGCACAAACCATGGCAGGGGGGCTGAGGGGAGCTAAGACAGACAAGCTCATCACCCAGTCCTGACATCCTGGTGGGTAACGCCAGGTTTAGTGCTTAAGTGAAAATGTTCCTATGGCCCTGGCTGGTTTGGCTCAATGGATAGAGCATCGGCCTAGGGACTGAAGAGTCCCAGGTTCGATTCCGATTAAGGGCATGTGCCAGTTGTGGCTTGATTCTGGGCTCTGGTCTGGGGTGCGTGTGGGAGACAACCAATCAATGTGTCTCTTTCATATTGATGTTTCTCTCTGTCTCTCCCTCTCTTCTTCCACTCTCTCTAAAAATCAATGGAAAAATATCCTTGGATAAGGATTAACCAAAAAACAAAACAAAACAAAACAAAAAAAATTCCTCCTTATGAATGTCTTCTGTTGCTGCTGGTGGCGGTTTTATTATACCTCATTTTTTCAGCCTTAAATTGTCACCAATCCTTAAACAATTCGACTATTCATTTTTTCAGCCTTAAATTGTCACCAATCCTTAAACAATTCGACTATTTTTTCACTGTCTTTCCTTTCTTTAAAACTTGATATCCTGAATACCTGCTTAGCTCTGGTTTCAAATGCCTAACATTTTTACTATCTGCTTTTCCTCACAAAGAATATTCTGGTAAATTCACCAAGATTTCCAGTGCCAAGAAGCAGCTGGAACCATTGAGAATTTGTTGGGAGTTGCTAATTTTATTAGCAGTGCACCCCAATATGAACAAGTCACAAATTAGACTTCCAGAGGGTGCATGACAGTTATGAAGGCCACAGGAAGCAAATTTCAATCACAAAACTCCTGCTGAAAGAAAATTACATACTGTCTCTACATCAGCTCAAGAAAAGAGGAAAGCTAAGTAAGATGTGACCATTTAGGACTCAGGAGTCCTCAAACTTTTTAAACAGGGGGCCAGTTCACTGTCCCTCAGACCTTTGGAGGGCCAGACTATAGTTAAAAAAAACAAAACAAAACAAAAAACTATGAACATATTCCTAGCACACTGCACATATCTTATTTTAAGCAGGACAGGTAGCTGCAGCAAAAACACCCGGCATGTGGCCCTCAAGCTATAGTTTGAGGATGCCTGATTTAGGTTTTTCGATCTTTTCTGAAAAGAGGCAGATATTAAATATTTTACCTTTGATGACACTGATCTTTGTTGCAACTACCAAGCTTATGAAAGCAGCTACAGAATACATGTGCATGTGAATGCTGTCCTATCTTCTGCCAGGAGTCCTCAAACTACGGCCCGCGGGCCACATGCGGCCCGCCGAGGACATTTATCCAGCCCACCAGGTGTTTTTGCCGCCTTGTTTTTTAACTTGAAAATAAGATATGTGCAGTGTGCATAGGAATTTGTTCATTGTTTTTTTTAAAACTATAGTCCGGCCCTCCAATGAGGGCCAGTGAGGGACAGTGAACTGGCCCCCTGTTTTAAAAGTTTGAGGACCCCTAAACTATTTAAAAATCAGGCACTGGGCCAGAGGTGGGCCACAGGCCACAATTTGCCAACCTGTGGTCCAAAGTCTTAAGTCTCAACATTTAAACTCAGGTCACCTTTTCATGAACATAAAAATCAATGTGACATTTTCCTGGGGGGGGGGGGGGGGGGGGGGGGGGGCGGTGAGGAGGAAGAAATACGCCCCAGGTGAAAATCCCACATCTTCCGGCAAGTTGTACTTCAAAAAAATTATATTAAAATGTTGGCCCTGGCTGGTTTTTCTCAGTGATTAGAGCGTCAGCCCGAGGACCGAAGGGTCAAGGGTTCGATTCCAGATCAAGGACATGTACCCCAGTTGCAAGTTCCATCCCCTGCCCCAGTCAGGGTGCGTGTGGGAGGCAACCACTTATGTCGCTCTCACATGGATGGATATTTCTCTCTCTCCCCCTCCTCCCTCCCTTCCACTCTCAGATCAATGGAAAAAAATATCCTCGGGTGAGGATTTAAAACGATGTTGGCCTATGTCTTGTAGCCCCTCCACCGCATTTCTACCCCTCCCCCCACTTCCCCACTGCAGGGAATCTCTGCTCCACCCCAATGCTGAGGCTTTCCCGAGGAGCTCATGCACCTGCAGACATCCTCATCCCACCTGTGCCTTTGGGTATAATTAGCTTTTTAGAGCTGTCTTATTCTCCAAAGTCAAGGTGCGCTTGGAAGAAAAGGGAGCTTGGGACTGTTTCCATTTGGTCAGCATCCCCTTTCTCTTCCCAGAAAAGTAAGGGCATTCTCCCCGACTCTAAAGACATATCCTCAGCCATATACTAGTAATGCTGTGGGCCTCGCTCCTCAGGCCCTCCCTCGTTTTCACTTACTCTCCCAAACGCATTAATACTCGCCTCTCAGCCAGCGGGGCAGGAAGAATGCTGAGCCTGGGAGGTGCCTTAGCTCATTAACCCTTCCAACAACCCTAGGGGGCAGGCGCCACCATTATCCCCGCTTTCCAGTGAGGAAATGCCACCACAGGGAGGCTGTTCACCAAGCATGACTCAAGGGCAGGAAGCTGAGCCAGGACTCAACCTCGGGCTGCCTAGCTCTGGGGAGCAAGCTCTTACCCATCACCCCAGGATTTTCCCAGAAAACTGGACTCCCAGGGATGCGCACGAATACACTGAGGACTGAGCAATCTGAGAGTTTTATTTTCATGCTTAACATAATCTAAAGAGAGACATTTCGTTGTAACCCTATGCGATTTCATCTGGACGGCGGCTATAGGGCTTACTGGAGTCTGAAGACCTGGTGCAGGACTCCAGGGCATCTTAGCAATCTGCAAGGAGTGCCTGCGCTTAAAACAGTTCCACACTCTCTGTCCTTAAGTGACAAAGTATTCAGTGTCCCTTCCCTCAGCCCAGAAACCCAACCTTGCTCCGTGTTTCTAACTACATGGGAAGGTATCTCCTGCAACTTGGTTTGTTCGGCCTGCCCCTCCACCCTGCGGCCTCTGGTTCTTGTTATGTCGCAGTAAAGTCTGGCTACCTGTCCGCCTGCGGGCGCGGGCAGGCCACTCGCTGGGGCTGACCGTCACTCCTCCGGACACCCAGCCCACCTGGCTCCCCTGCCTGGCCGGAGCTCCAGCGCCTCCCAGAGCCGTGCGATCCTCTGTTACTCTGAGAACCAACACCACAAGTGAAGGGCAGGAGAGTCTAACAGAGGAGGGAAAAATGAGCCCAGAAGCTAGTTCCCCTCCGTCGGCCACCGTCTGCACATGCCTCCCTGCACAATTCCAGAATCTTTCCTGGTTGATCTCTGAGACGGAGAGGCTATAACTTTCTGTTCCTAAGAGTGGCTCTGTCATGGTGGGGTTTTGGAAGGCAATAGAGGAGAGTAAAAAAGGGGAGACCTTGGGCATCCTTGAATCTTAACTTGTCGGCTGCTATCGACTTCACTTACCAAAATAATGAGCTGGTTCAGAATCTATATTTTATGATGGGGAAAAAAAATCGTTTTAATGAGCCAACAACATGATTCCGGGCCCATCATTTACATAGTATACCTTTCATTTGCAAGGAAAGATATGCTAATTTGAGGAAGCGTTCACAAATAGGTAGCAAGGTGCATTTTAAACTCACTGCAAGAAAAAAAAATACCAGGAGAAAACAGGATAATTAATCATAAAATTTTCATAAAGAGGATTAAAAACCCTTAAAAGCCCCCACAGGCAATAAAGTGGCTATGTCAGTCTTTTGCTGATGGTGAAGTAAATTAGGACAACCTTTCCTGAGGCAGAATAATGTCTACCCTTTGACCCGGAAATATTAATTCTTAGAAACTTGCCCCTGAGGAAATAATTAAGTAACTATGTAAACATATGGGAATAGGGTTTTTCAGCATAAAAACTGGAAATACTCTAAATGTTCCAGGCAACTAGTTTAATTAATTCTGGCATACCTGTACACTGGAAATTGCCATCATTAAAAATGATGTTGTAAAATAATATTTATACCACAGAAAATGCTACTGGTAAATTATCAAGCATAAAAAGTAGGCTGTCCCTGCTTTTAAATCGGTTTCTATTTCATTATAAACTAGAGGCCTGGTGAAGGAAATTCGTGCACTGGGGGGAGGGAGGGTCCTCAGCCTGGCCTGTGCCCTCTCGCAGTCTGGGACTGGGACCCCTCGGGGGATGTCCACCTGCCAGCTTACAGATATCCCTCTTGCAGACCAGGACCCCTTGGCTCCTTACCACCTACCTGCTTGCTGCTCCTTAGTGCTGCTGTGGAGGCCTGAGAGGCTCCCACCACTTCGGCTGTGCTCCCCAGCCGCCAGCCCGACTTCTGGCTAAGTGCACTGATCACCAGGGAGCAGCTCCTACATTAAGTATCTGCCTCCTGGTGGTCAGTGCACATCATAGCGGCTGGTCATTCTGGTAGTTCCACTGTAATGATCACTTAGGCTTTTATTATATAGACTAGGGGCCCGGTGCACGAAGATTCGTGCACTGGGGTGGGGGCGTTGAGGGGGGTAATCCCTCAGCCCAACCTGCATCCTCTCCAATCTGGGAGCCCTCAGGGGAGCCCTCTCCAATCTGGGAGTTTCTGTCTGTCTTGGAATCATAAGAACAAATTGTCTGAGACCCCTAACCCAGTTTGGTTTGTTGCACACAGAATAATAGAGGCTTTTTTTTTTCTTTGCTCCATTGGTGGAGATTTCCTGGAAGTTTTAAGATATCTTCCCTTTAGTTTTTCCTAGACACTCTGATTTTACGTATGTCTCTCACCTAGGCTTTCCCTCCATCCCCAACCGCAACAGTAACTTATTCCAGGCTCACTTTGCTTTACTGTCTAGATCCATCTGACATCAGAACTGCAATTCCCAGCATTCCTGATGCTTCCCGCACTCTAGGCTTCTGCTTCTGGTCCTGGGGCTGCCACCAAAACTACTATTCCCAGAATTCCTGGTGCTCCCCACGCTTTGGGTTTTCCCTGACAGAGGGTGCCACGTCCCTCCAAGCCTCTGGTTCTCCTGCTCTGCTCTCCATCTGGTAACTGAGGGAGCCACATCCCCCCAAGCTGCCAGCTATCCTACTCTGCTCTGTGTATGCAAATTACCTGCCATCTTTGTCGGGTTAATTTGCATACTCCTCATTGGCCAATGGGTGTGGCTGGTGGGCGTGACTTGAGCATAGTGGAGGGACAGTCAATTTGCATGTTTCTCTTTTATTATATAGAATTATATAGGACTAGGGGCCCGGTGCACAAAAATTTGTGCACTGGGGGGAAGGGGGGGTCCCTCAGCCTGGCCTGTGCCCTTTGCAGTCTGGGATTCCTCGGCGGATGTCTAACTGCTGGCATGCCTGGCAAGCCTGGCTGTTTTCAGGCTGGCCAAGCCCCTAGTGGGTACCCTCACCCCATGGGGGTGTAGCCAGCCTGGGTGAGGGGCTGAGGGCCGTTTTCAGGCTGCCCATAGCCCATTCAGGGTTCAGTCCCTACTGGGGTGCCTGGCCAGCCTGAATGAGGGGCTGAGGGCCATTTTTAGGCTGCCTAAAGCCCATTCAGGGTTTGGGTCCCTACTGGGGTGCCTGGCCAACCTGGGTGATGGGTTGAGGGCCATTTTCAGGCTGCCCACAGCCCCCATTGACCCAAGGCCCCAGCAAGGCTGGCTGGAATCAGGTTTCTGGGGTTTATTTATCTTCTATAATTGAAATTTTGTTGCTTTCAGTGGAGGCCTAGGTAGGCACGAAGCCTCCTGTTTGCTTCAGCTCTGTGGCTTCTATAATTGAAACATTGTTGCCTTGAGCAGAGGCTCAGCTGGCTTTGGCAGGCAGTTTACTCCTAGTGCAATAGAAGCCTCCTGTTTGCTCTAGCTCCATGGCTGCCGGCCCCCATCTTGGCTGGGTTAATTTGCATACAGCCACTCTGAGTGGCTGGTGGGTGTGATTTGGCTGGTGGGCATGGCTCAGGTGTCTCAGAGTGATGGTTAATTTGCATATTACTCTTTTATTAGATTAGATGCTCATTCAATAGATATGGCTCAGTTGCTCATACAAAGAGTGTGAGCTATATTCCATCCTTCCACCCCAGCCCTCATTCACACATGCACACACACTTATGGGGAAAATCTGCGCTTTGACTGGAAAACTATTCATTCTCTAGCACACACTGCCAAGGTGATCTCCTCTGGCTTGTAGGAGCTATTCTCAAGTCTGAATTGTTGATAACTCCTAAAAATGCAAAATGATTCTGGTCCATAAAGATGCAATTCTGTTCCTTCCAGTAGAGGTTCTTTTGATGTCCCTCCCCATGGAACTCTTCTGCCTCCTTTGGGCAGAATCTGTAAGCATGGGTTCCTCAGACTGCCCTTTGACATGGTGATAGCATTCTGATTTGTTCTCTCATTTAACCAATGAGTTAAGTAGAATCTTTGATGTGTGCATTTTACATCTTTATATCATGATTTTACCTGTTTTTGAAAATTCTCTTTTAACACATGCAACTATCCCCAAAGCCTGTGTTTTTCACCTTCTAGTTAATCCAGAAGCATTCTTACTCCTTTGCTGGGGACTGGCACCCTAATCTGAGCCACCTCCTGACTTTCAGAGTGTCCTGCCTTCAATCTATGTCCGTCAGTACACGTGGGGTGATATTTACAATCTGACCACATCAATCCACAGTTTAAAACATTTCTGTGGCAGACTTTTGCCTTTAGGTTAAAAACTAAAGCCACGAGAAGAGATTCCAGAACCTGCAAGAACTTGTCCCTCCCCAACATCTTAGGCTTATTCTGCTGCTTGATTCTTCATTTATAAATACACAAGTATGCATTGGTCAATAATGCTCAAATAAGGAATATGCTATTGTACAAAATTCTCATAGAATCAGTATCTTTCAAGAACTGTTCTTGCTGCTGTGAGGGCTAAACACAAGCATGTTTCCTCCCACCATGTACGTTCTTCTAGCTGGGCTAACAGTCCAACTAACAGACATGGATTAACAGGAGAAAACCACATTTTCATATGTGTGTATGGGGCATGCACATAGCAGGAAAATTCCAAAGACAATGAGGCAACATTGGGAATATATGTCATTTTGAACAAAGGAAAGGAAGGGGTTATGAGATTTCAAAGGAAATGGGCATTTTGCAGGTAGCTGGGGAAAAGCAGAACATATATGGCAGGCAAATGCTTGCCTCAACGGGTGACCCAGCCACCAGGTCCCGACCTGGAGCCCTCCTGTCTGCCATCCTAAACTCAGGTCAGGCTAAAGAGAATAAGCTAAGATTTCCTGGAACACATCTTTCCATCTGAATCTCTTAAGCAAGAAAGGGAGAAGGTCAAAGATTCTTTCTGAGTTATTTCTTAGAAACAGCTTAAGATGGGTATCTCAAAAGGCAGCTTGGGGGTTTGGGTCCACACCAACACACACAGAAGATCCTTCTCTGGTCTGTACGAAGCTGACCAGTGTGGAGAGGGCTCTCACTAAAGAGAAGTTACATGTCTTTTCCCTTCTCTCTCCAATGCCCTCTGTTCGCCAGGTCTATATGCCAGAGGAGGTGGGGTGAGAAACAGGACTGTGTAAAGCAGCCCTAGCCTGTTTGGCTCAGTGGATAGAGCATCGGACAGCCAACTAAAGGGTCCCAGGTTGATTCTGGCCAGGGGCACATGCCCAGGTTGCGGGGGCTTGATCCCCTCTAGGAATGGGACGTGGGGGAGGCAGCCAATCAGTGATTCTCTCTCATCATTGATGTTTCTCTGTATCTCTCTCCCTTCCTCTTTGAAATCAATAAAAAATACATATATTTTTTTAAAAAGAACTGCATAAAGCAGTAACATAGGGTGTCCCCCAAAATGTATATACACTTTCACAGCTGATAAGTCAATTTTCACTCCTTTTCAGGTTTAAATGATCTGGAATAATGGGTGAAACCAGACTACGCTTTGAACAAAGAAAAGTTATTCAGTAGTTGTTTTTATGGTGAAGCATAAAAGATAAAGCTTACAGTACAAAACTGGCAACAGGGCACACAAATACCAAACAAAATGATTCTTGACGTTCGAGATTCCATTGCTTCACGTTATCAGCAGTGCCTGGACTACAACAGTCATCAGTTTGAAAAAAGGCATTGACAAAAAAGTATTCATTCCTATAGATTCTTTGAAAATAAATTGTGTGTTAATACACATTGACTTTATAACCATTCAAAGTGTGTATACATTTTTGGGACGCTTGTATTTATTTAGTTAGTAAGTTACCATTCCTAACTAACTTTATGGAAAGAACAACTACTCTAGAGAAATGTCAGAGACATTTAACTACTGGATGAGCATTTTACTCCAACAGAAATCTGGGAGCTGATATTGCTCACTTGCTCACTCATTCACTCAACATGTATTTATTGAGTGCCTACATGTGCAGGCACTGTTAAATACTAGGCTGCAGCTGTGGACAAAATGGGGGCAATCCACTACCTTCCCCAGCCTTACAGACAATCAGTAAGTTATCAAGATCTACTAGTATATGCGTGTGTATATGTGTGTGCACACACGTGTGTGTGTGTCTTAGAGTGCACAGATATAAACACCATGAACAAAAATAAACCAAGGGAAGTGGGCAGAAATTCCAGTGGTGGGTATTTTGATGTTAAATGGGGTGATCAGGGAGGTTCTCAGAGTGAAGGTGGTGTCTGGGTAAAGGCCTGAAAGAGAGGCAGAGAGGCGGGGGTAAGTGGGGTGAATATGTGGGGGAAGAGGGCTAGAGGCAAAAGAAACAACAAGTGGGCCTTGAGATGGGAACGTGTCTGGCACATGAGAATGAACAGGACATCAGGGAGTTCAGGACTAGTGGTGGTGTCAGGCGTCAGACTGGCCCTCCTGGGTCTTCTTATAAACACTTTGGCTTTTCTCTGAATGACATGGGATGTGTGATGAAGGGTTTTTAATGGATGTAATATGGGGTAGAGCAAAAGTAGGCTTATTAGTACAGTTTTTTGTATGGGAAATAATACAATAAGTAACACACAAAAATGTAAGAATAAACCCTGTGTTTCACATGCTCACAGCTGTAAGCCTACTTTTGCCCCACCCTGTATAATCCAGTTTCTGTTAAATAGACGCAAGGAGTTAGAGGCAGAGCAGGGTGTCTGGTTAGGGGGCTGCTGCAGTAAGGGTGATGGGTGGTGACTTGGGCCAGGGTGGACGTGGGGAAGGGGAGACATGGGCAGAATCACATATTCTGTAAAGGTGGAACCAATAGCTTTATTGATGGGGTTGGGTATAGGGATGAGGCAAGGAAAGAATCAAGCATGACTCAAGACTTTAGCTCAAGGAAAGGAAGGTGTTTCCATGAGCTGAGCCAGCCTGGAGGAGGACCAGGACTTGTGGCGAGGACATGCAGTCTGAGGATAGATATGAGTCTGTCGTGCCTGTTAAACACCTAAGTTTAGATAAACATTCTATTAATCATAATGACGATGCAGTTATGTGTAGATGAGCCTGTACATACAGCTGACCCTTGAACAATCCAGGGACTAGAAACTGTTACAAATCTTTGTTTAAATTTTTAAAATATATTTTAAAAAATATGTTATGTACATATTTTTTAAAATATGTATGTATTGAATTTAGAGAGAGATGAAGGGAGATGGATGGTGGGTGGAAGAGAGAGAGAGAGAGAGAGAGAGAGAGAGAGAGAGAGAGAGAGAGAGGGAGAGTCATTGATGTGAGAGAGAAACATCGAGTAGTTGCCTTGACAGAATGGAATGGAACCTGCCACCTGGGCATGTGCCCTAACTGGGAATCAAACCAGCAACCTTTCGGTGCCTGAGTCAATGTTCAACCAGCTGAACCACACTGGCCAGAGCTATGTATAACTTTTAAATCCCCCCAAAACTTAACTACTAGCAGCCTACAGTTGACCAAAAGCCTTACCAATAACATAACGAGTTGATTAACACGTATTTTGTATGTATATGTATTGCATACTGTATTTTTACAATAAACTAAGCTAGAGAAAAGAAAATATTAAGAAAATTATAAGGAAAATACATTTACAGCATTTATTGAAAAACATCTATTTATATGTGGACCCATACAGTTCAAACCCATATTGTCCGAGAGTTAACTGTACAATCTTTTATGCACATATGCATAGTCCATGGCATAGGCAATAATGTGGTGAAGGCCTGAGGGGCTGGTCAATGAGGAAAAAAAGGACATCTGTAATCCTTTCGGCAATAAAGATACGTTTTTTAAAAAATTAAATGAAGTAATAGCACCATCTTCCCTAGAGAGCTGGTGTAAGACTTGTGTGAATGAGTGCACTTACAGGATGTGTCTTGCCTGGGAAGTGCCCCAGAGCAGCTGTTGGCTCGTACCATCCAACTAGGTGGTAATTGGCATGTGAACGAGAGGACAACACACATCCTGTTTCCTTCATTTACTCATTCATTTTGCAAATGTTTACTGAGCGTCTACTACGTGCTAGGTCCTGGTACTAGCACTGAAGAAATGGCAGTGTCCCCAGATTGGCCCTCCTGTGTGCAGAGACAGATAAGTACCTTTCCCAGCCCCTGGCCCAGTGCCTGGCATGTGGAGATAATGGTGACGGGTGACACTGCAGAGCACGGTCATTTGGTCATTTGGTCTTTGATGCAATTAAAAAAGAAATGAGCTCATGGTAGCTTCCAAAAGGACCCCAAAACGATCTTTGAGTGATCATCAAACCCAAATCACCAAGATGACCTTCCAGTTTCATAGCCTGGCCCTGTGTAATCAGACCCCTGCCTACTTGTCAGGCCCCATCTCTCCTCACTGCCTGCTTTGCTCATGACACAACCAGCCTCCAAAATATTGTATTCTTCTCTGATGAAGGATAAAAGAACCTGCCAGAACTCTCTTCCCCTTGCTGTTCACACGACTGCCTCCTTTGCATTCTTCAGGTCTCGGGTGAAACTTCTCTTCAATTAGCTACCATTACGTAACAAATCACTCTGGAGCTTAGTGGCTTTAGACAACAACTACTCACGTCTCAGAGCTATGACAGGTGAGAGGCAGTTCTGCTTATTGGATCTGGCTTCACTGATCATGGCTGGGCCCGTTCATGCATGAGCAGCCATGTCTGGGTTGTATCCGGGTTGTCTTGAGTTTGCCTGGGCGACTCAGCTCTGCTCTACGAGATCTCAGATTCCCCAGCAGGTCAGCTAGGGTATCTGCTTCAGAACAAGCAGAAAAACTGTTGATGGGGGGGAGGGGGAGCTTCATTACTGCTGTGTGGGGCAGGAGTTCTATCTCCTCCTGTCATCTTCACGGACACCCAGGGGGTGGGGAGGTTTCATTACCACTGGGCTAGGGTGGAAATCCTGACTCTCCACTAAGCCTCCTCTGACACCTCCCCCCTGCTGGGACAGCGATGGGCAGCTCATTATGGCTGGGCCAGAGTGCAACCACATGGCCTCCTCTGACACCACGTGGGGAGGGCTAGTTACCCACTGGCAAGGATGAGAGTCCTGGCTCCCTGCTTGGACTTCATAGACACCACCCTTGGGTAGGTATGAAAGGGATCAGAATGCATCACGCCAAAGTGTGCTACTTCGGCATAAGGATTATTTGGAGCTGAAGGCAACTGAGAAACAGCAGACACAGGAAGAGCTCTCTCTCCCCTCTCCTTTCTGCCTAAAAGCAAGGCGTCTATTTCCCGTTAAGGGTGTGACATAGACATACTTATAAAGGTTTTCTTCTCTCATACCAGGAAGACCAGGTGAGTCTGTATAAACAGGTGAGTCTGACCTGCTCTACTTTTCCTGTCACCTTCCCATAATTTACCGCCCGAGGAGCTCAAACCCCCTTTCAGTTGTCTAGAACCTTCCTCACAATTTTACACCCTTTGTTAAAAGGGCATATGTGACCCTGAACTTAACCGATGTTTGGATTTTCACATCTCTGTGAAGCCCCCGTGAAGGGAAAATTATCAAAGGAACTTGTATACCTGTTCTCCTGCTAATCTGTCTTTTGTCGGTTAAATTCACAGTGCCCAGGTGCAGGACCTGAGAGGACAGAGGAAAGCATTTTGCTCACTGCAGTCTCAGGAGTATTTTGCTCACTGTGGAAGCTCCTGCCTCAGCCTTTGCCTGGGGTGGGGCTACTGTCCTCTCTGTGGGGTTTGGTTGACATACAGCGGTCATTTCCTCTATTGCTAGACTGCCTCATTTCTGGTCTGTTGGTCAAAACACGAGGTTTGACCCAGCCGGCCTGGCTCAGTGGTTGAGCATTGACCTATGCACCAGGAGGTCAGGGTTTGATTCCCGATCAAGGCACATGCCCCTGATGCAGGCTCCATCTCCAGCCTAGGGGCGTGCAGGAGGCAGCTAATCAATGATTCTCTCTCACTGATGTCTCTATCTCTCTCTCCCCCTCTCCTTTCCTCTCTGAAACTAATAAAAAATATATTTTTTAAAATAGGGTTTTGTTTGGACTTTCTTGTACCCATTGGTGTTTCGGGGTTGCTGGCTTCTTTAGCTACAAGTCGGGGACATATGAGGCCAAAAGAAAACCCGGAGAAATCACCGCTGTGTTGTTCTCCAACCCTGAAGTCCCAAGGCAGCTTGGCTCCTCTGCCTTTCAGAGTCTCCTGGGTTTGAACTGTATGATTTATATATGTGCCTGGTCCTGTATAGGTTGTATACAATGTCCAGGGTGTTCATGTTGTACATGTCTGCTCACTAGTCCCAGAGTGCCAATGCTTGTGTAAGCCTCAGCTTCGGTCAAGTTTGCTGATATTCGGCTCACAAGATCAAGCCCAGGGTCAGGGCAGAGGCGGGCAATAAAGGCCAGGGCGAAGCTCATGGAAGTCATGAAGGTCGTCCACACACTGCCAATCCAGTGTGACGTCATGTCCTCCCCATCACACCAATGCACCTCCAGCTCCGACACACTCCCTTAAAACCAGCAGCTGAAATTAGCTTGCTTGTTGACTGAAAGCTCTACACACACACACACACACACACACACACACACACACACACACACACACACGCGCGGAGCAGATGGTGCCAGGAAAGGGCAGAAAGATGAAGAATAACAGTCACGTTGTCCGCATATTTGTTTTCCCTTCCTCCCCGGGTGGGGGGGAGGGGAGATCACATTTTATCTTAATCACCTGAATCCAGGAGAGCATTAGATTCTCACGTCTTTATTCGTGAATGACTGAGTGAATAAATGAATGAACAAATAAATGAACGGGAAAAGGTCATGCTCGGAACCCTGAGATTTCCAAAATTTCAAACATTTTTGCCCTTGGATATCAAAGTACCGCAGCACGGGCCTGACATTTCCGAACAAGCCTTCGCATCTTTACACACGGGATTTTTAAAAACAAACCCAAGATTTAAAGTACAAACATTCCAATTACATTGAGAGTCATTCTTTTAGAAGAAACAGTCACATAACCGCACTTTTTCTTAAAAAGTGCATTCTCCAAAATGCTGTTCCCTACACCACGGAGGAAGGTTCTGTGGCTGCTGGTCATGTCAATGTCTTCAAACATCAGTGGGGTTTTGTTCTAAAACCACAGAACCTCAAGAAGACTGTATTTCACAACAGTCTAAAATAAATGTATCCCTATAATTAGAAATAGGCTCTCACCACCCTGGGAAGACATCGATCTGCCATGGCCAAAAAAAAAAAAAAAAAAAAAGAAAAGAAAGAAAAAAGAAAATCCCAGATTAGAACATTTTCATTAAAAATGCCTATTCTGAAGTTGAGGCTCTGGAAGGAGTTCAGAAGCGAACACTCAGCATGGCAGCCCTCCACACCTCCCCTCCACACCTCCGTATCAACGGGCAACGCGGGGACAGAGTCGTTCCAGGAGAGGGTTTGGTACGGAAAATTAGAGTGTCACTCTCAAAGAATGGAAGAGAAATTAATTCCACGGCTGAGAAAGCACTCTTCACACACACACACACACACACACACACACACACACACACACACACGGAGCAGGCTTCGCCAGGAAAGGGCAAAAGGGTGGAGAATAACGGTCATGTTGTAGAAGCTATGAAGCCAAGGGTGCAAGAGAAGAGACCTGGGTGGCAGGGGAGGACATGGCGGCAGGTTTTCATGGGTGATTTACAACAAAGACACCTGCTTCCAGAAAGCAAGCTTGCCGAGCGGAGAGGTGGAATGGACGGCACCTGCAAGGTGGGTGGCTGTTGGATTTTGGTTTGGGGGGCGTTTGGGTTTTGTTTGGTTTTATCGACGAATGAGCATAATTAAACACTAGCAACACGTTAACTACTTATAATGTATCAGTCCTCACCAGCCGACACCGGGCGCTGACTGCACGACAGACCCTGCCTACGTACTTCACAAGCATCTTCTCATTAAAGATATGCGATGAGGGCCTAGGAATGTCTCCTTCATCAGATGGAAAAATGAAGGCTTGGCCCTCAGCAAAGTGACCATGGCCACACTGATATAAAGGCATCACATTGATATAGGGTGTCCCCCTGAAATGTATGTGCTCTATAACAGCTGGTAGCTCAATGGATGTTTCTTTCTTTTTAGCTTTAACCCATTGGAGTGAATAATTAACCGGAGTTTGTATACATTTTGGGGACACCCTGTATACCAGATAACACAGTGTGGTGTCCACACTGGACATGGGCCTGACTGCTTCCAAGGCCATGGTCTCCACCTTGAGCTCAAATCCCCAGTGACTGGCAAAAGCAAACTTTTCAGGACCATCCTTTTTTGGGGGGAATTGGTGGTCCAGCCATACTGGCATTTTCCTTTTGAATTCTTATTTCAGGAATGGATTTACTCCTCACCAGAAACACGGCTCTACAAAGTCAATAGCAGAGGAGAAAAAAAAAATGAGGCAATTCTCAAAAAAAAAGAGGTTACACTACAGCAGCTGTCCATGGACATTGCTGCTTGAAAACAGCATTTGTGGACATATTTTTCTCTAAAATTACAAAATCAATTCAAAGCTATCATTTCCATGTTTTTATTTTGACATTTATTGAGAAGTAATAGTCTATCTTGTGAAATAAGTCAAATGAAAAACTGATAAAAATAAAAACATTATTTGTGATAATGCCCCACAAGCTCTAGAAATGGGAAGCCTGGAATAAAACCAAAGTCAAAGAAAATCACTTCGTCTACCTGACCCTGAAGCATCCCAAGGTCAACGAGAACAGGCCGAGGCTGCGGGGAGGCAGTGTGTGGCGGGGAGTGCAGGGAGGGCGCGTGCCTGCTCCTGCCGCCGGGCTGCCTCGGGGTTCCCACCTGTGAAACGGTGCTGACAGTACTCACACACGTGCTTGTGCTCGGTAAAGCTTAGTCGTTATTTTGTTCCTACCTGCCTTTCCCAGCCCCTGTGTCCTCAGATTGTCTCCATTTCCGTTATTTAATTAAGGCATGCCTGGCCCCTAGGTTATGAAGGTGCTGTGAAGTGGCCTCTTGGTGCACATCACGCGGGTTATAGAAGCAACCTGCCCTGCAGGACAGAGGCCGCAGGGGCCCCACTCCTGTGTGGTTAGAGCCGTGGCTCTCACCTGGGGCGATGCTGCCCGCAGGGGACATCTGATGACGTCTGGAGAGAATATTTACTTGTCACAACTGGGGAGAAGCTATCAGCGTCCGCTCTCAGAGGCCAGGGACGCAGCCAAACATCCTCCAATGCGCCAGGCAGGCCCCCACCACAAACATACATCTGGCCCAGGACATCAACAGCATCAAGGTTGAGAAAAAGCAGAAGTTAAAGAAAAGTCTTCCCAAACTTAAAGCCTTTACCCAGATTTGAAAGGATTGCGGGTCCAAGTCCGGTCTGTTTGATGAGGCGACCCACATTGACACAAAGTGTGTTAAATGCAGCGGCACCCAGCATGTGTCTCTTTGGAGTGAGACGTCAGGATAAGGGGACACTCCTGTTACCTCGAGGATGCTTCGGGGTCAGGAAAACACAGGTCCCCACAGGCCGAGACATGCCTGAGTCCCAGGACAAGAGACTCAAGCTTCAAAGAATTTTCCATCAGATGACAGCAATCGGCTCTGGGCCAGAGGTCTAGACCAAACCCGCAGACCACAGGCTTCAGAGCCTCCTGGCATCTTGCCCCAAACAGCCTGGGTAGAAACGGCAACGCCAACCGAGTCATGGAAACAAGAGCCAGAGGGCGTGGTGAGGGTTAATCGGTAGGAAAGAAACACAACAAGGCTGTGAATGCAGCAGTCCCCCTACACAAAGTCTCAAGTCTGCATGCGACTTACAAGTTTTGTGCCAAGCAAGACCCATCCCCGCCTGCAGCCCTCCACACCATCAGTCCTTCCTTCCTTCTTGCCCCTGGTGCAGTGCCCCTGTGTGGACCCATCTTCCTAGTTCATACCCTTCACTGGCGTTACTTCCTCCAGAAAGCCTTCCTCCCGTGAGTCCTATGTCTGTATACACACAGGCCCGACAAGGCAACACACACAGCAGAAGTCAGGAACATGGCCTCCAGAGCCAAGCTGTCTAGTGTTGGCTCCATTGTAGATTCTAAAATGTACGCGCTGTGTGACCTCAGGCAAGTTATTAACCTCTCTGAACATCATGGGATACCTGTAAGAGCACTGACCTCACTGGGCTGTCAAGAGTATGGGTTACTACCCTGAATGCACTAGTACCATGCCTGGCCCACAAACATTTAACAAGTAATAGAGACTCTTACTACAATGCAATCTCTAGGAGCAGACGGTAGTTGTCTACATGCATCACTGTCTTATTCTCACTCTATCACAGTGCTTGCTATGTTGTAGGGACTCAATAAACACCTGCCAAATAAATGACCTGTCAGAGGGCCCTCTCTGTTTGCCAAGAGCAGCCTGGCCTTCCGGCATGATACAGAAACTGTACTTTATCATTGTTTCTATATCTCGCCCTCAACTGTGAGTTCTGTGAGGGTCAGTGCCTGCTTTATGTACTCCCTTAATTACAGTAACTGGACCATGGTGAATAGAACACAAGAAAGTTTTCAAAGGGAATAAGAAATACCTAACTTAACACTGTTATCTATTTAAAGGCTCAACTTGTTCCCCCTGTATCCCTTTGCTACCTGACTACATTCATTTTTTTAAATGCTCTCTCATTCTGGGAATATATATATATATAAATATAAATATAAATAGTCCTGTGCATAGAATTTTATGAAGTTTTTATATATATATATACACACACACACACTAATAAAAGCGTAATATTGAAATTGATCATTTCTTCGGGATGGCCACCAGCCAATCAGAGCGGCTGTATGCAAATTAACTCAGCCAAGATGGCGGGCGCGGCTGCCTCACCCAGGCCCAAGCCTCATTTCTCCCCTCCCTGACCCTGTAAGGGGACTGAGGAGCAGGAGAAAGGCTCCAGGGCCAGAGGCGAGGCCCCCGGTTGCCCTCTCACTGCCTGCTCTGGGGGCTGGGCTCTCTGAGTCCCCTCCCAGGGACTCGGGGAGCCGGAGAAATGGACAAAGGAACCCCAGGCGGCAGGGAGAGGCCCCCGGTTGCTCGCCTCACCGCCTGCCTGGGGAGCCGGAGAAACAGAAAGGCGCCCCGGGCCGGCAGGGAGAGGGCCGGCAGAGAGAGGCCCCCCGGTTGCCCGCCTCACTGCCTGCCCGGGGAGCCAGAGAAACAGAAAGACGCCCCGGGCCAGCAGGGAGAGGCCCCCCGCCTCCCGGTTGCCCGCCTAGCTGCCTGCCCAGGGGAGCCGGAGAAACAGAAAGGCACCCCGGGCCGGCAGGGAGAGGCCCCCCAGTTGCCGGCCTCACCGCCTGCCCGGGCCGGGCTCCCTGAGTCCCCTCGCGGGGAATCTGGGAGATGGAGAAAAGCGCCCTGGTCCTGACTACTGGGGGCCTCAGATGTGACTGGGGGCAGGCCCCCAGTGTCGACACTTATACACACACAGGTACATACAAAGGTGCCTGCCAGACTGGGGCCATCACAGGACATCCACTGAGGGGTTCTGGACTGTGAGTGGGGGCAGGCTGGGCTGAGGGACCCCCACCCTCCCCCCATGCACGAATTTCGTGCACCGGGCCCCTAGTATATATATGTGTGTGTGTGTGTGTGTGTGTGTGTGTGTGTGTGTGTGTGTGTATTTCAACTCAGTTCCACCTTCCCATGCAATTGAGTTTGATTTTGTTCTTAGGGAAGCAACTCTGTCCTCAGGTTCCATTCTGGAAAACTAACAGAAAGCCTTGTAGTTAACCTCCCCCTGAGCAAGGACCGGAGTAGCGTGTGAGGACTCCAACGTGGGAGTGTGCTCCTGATTTGAGTTCTGCTGTGGATGCTGTGACAACATGTGGCTGACAAAAGAAGCGAGCTAAGGGCAGTTTTCTTGGGGACAACCAGGGAATTGCAAGTGTAAAGAAGCTGCATGAGCCCTGGTCGGTGTGTCTCAGCTGGTTGGGCATTGTTCTGTACATGGAAAGGTTGTGGGTTCAATTCCCAGTAGGACACTTATCTCGGTTGCAGGTTCAATCCTTGCTGGGGGCACTTATAGGAGGCAACTAACAGCTGTTCCTCCCCTCCTCTCCCTCTCCTCTTTCCCTCTCTCTCTCTCTCTTTTTCTCTCTCTTCCTTCTCTCTCTAAAATCAGTAAAAAACAAACACATATCCTCAGGTGAGGATTTTTTTAAAACTTCATGAAATTCTAAGCACAGAAATATATACTTAAAATGAATCGATATCCATCACACCACAAGATAAGCTAATAATTGTTGGAGGGTGAAATAAAAGCCTTTTAAAGCTGCTATTCCCAGAGAGAAGGCACATTCTGCCCCGCAGGCCCTGAGGCTTGCCACTGGGCTCAGGACTGTGACGGCGCAGGTAGCCCCCCTCACGTCTCATTCAAACACCTGATCCCTGTCTGCAGGCACATCACTCAGGCTTTCCATTTGGGAGAAAATGCTTCACGACAGAAAGTCTCCAGCTTGGCCTTCCTGTTGGAAGTACAATCATTTCAGCATCCTTATCAGACCTCTACAGAAACCTCAGCTATTTTGAATCACTCCTCAGTAAAATAGATCAGGCAAACAGCGCCTTCATAAACATTGCCCACGATAAATAAAAGCCCATTATTTCATAGCCAGTGCTTTTTTTGTGGCAAGCAATTAATCTTCAAACATCTCCATGTCTGTCTAAGAAACCGCACCCGCCTTCCACACGGGCGCTCAGAGAGAGAATAAGCAAAGGCGGCTTCCTGAGAACAAAGTCTCCCGTTTGCTCCGGGAGCTCACACGCAGCCACATGCACAAAGAGCCGTCTAACCTTGGACGACAGAGGTGCTCCGGGTATTTCTGGAAAAACAGTTTAATTTAACTACACAGCTCTAGGAGGCATCCAGCAATTAGACATCTTTGTGTCTTCAAATTTGTGTGTGTGTGCGTGTGTGTGTGTAACCAAACAGATACTCACTTGATTTTTTTTCTTCTTTTTTTAAAAATATATGTTATTGATTTTTTGCAGAGACAAAGGGAGAGGGTTAGAGTTAGAAACATCGATATATCGATGAGAGAAAAATATTGATCAGCCGCCTCCTGCACACCCCCCACTGGGGATATGCCCACAACCAAGGTACATGCCCTTGACCAGAATCCAGCCTGGCACCCTGGAGTCCGCAGGTCGACACTCTATCCACTGAGCCAAACAGTTCAGGGCCTCACTTGGTTTCTAATCAAATCAAGAGTCTGCAGCAAGAAATGTCTGAATTCTAAGGAGACGGTCATTCCTTCCAATATTCTTAATATCCGACCTGTCGGCCTCTCCATGTTCTGTCATCTCCCAGCTGCCTCCTTGGCAGCTGGATGGATCAGAGGGAACAAGTGCACATGACTTTCCTGAATACCCACCAGTCACATCGCCGTGATCTGGCGCCCGACTGTAAGATGGTCACTGTCCCAGCTCGAGGGCCTCGCCCTCACAAAGCAGAGAAAGGACACCCCCAGACAGAAAGCACTCTGCACAGCCTGTCGGTACCCACGTTGTCAATAGAAGGAGGACAAAGCTCCCAGGTTGGCCATTGTGAAATCTGACCTCATCAAGCCTAACAGAGAGGAATGCGGAAAAACATCTTTAAAGTTCTTGGTTTGCTGTGCCTCAGGCTTCTGGGCTGGAGATCAGAGGAGGTTGAACTTGAACTTGGAGGAGCTCCCAAATTTAAAAAGGAAAGCTTAGGGAGGGGATGTGGTGAGAGCAGAAGGTGACAATCAGCCTGCAGCTGGGGACTGCCATGAAAAAGGCGCCCACTCCCGCACACACATCCTATATAATAAAAGCCCAATATGCAAATCAACCAAACAGCAGAACAACCAGCAGAACGAATGGTCACTAGACACACACTGACCACCAGGGGACAGAGGCCCAACACAGGAGCTGCCCCCAGCCCACAGGCCCCAACCAGCAGTGGCAGGGTTGGGGCCAGCAAGCCAAGCCAAGGTGGGTGCCAGAAAGTTCCCTCCGATCAACCCACTGGTCACCCCTGATTGCTGGCCAGGCCTAGGGACCCTACCAGTGTACAAATTTTGTGCACTGGGCCCCTAGTCTATATAATAAAAACCTAAGTGACTGTTGTGGCATAACAACCAGTCACTATGACGTGCACTGACCACCGGGAAGCAGACACTCAATACAGGAGCTTTCCCCTGGTGGCCACTGAGCTCCCCCAGGGGGAGTGCTGCTCAGCCAGAAGCAGGGCTCATGGTTGGCGAGTGCAGTGGCAGTGGTGAAAGCCTTTCCCACCTCTGTGGCAGCGCTAAGGAGCAGCTAGCTGAGTGGTAAGGAGCAGAAAACAGGCGGGCAGTAAGGAGCAAGGGGTCCTGGTCTGTGAGAGCACAGACTGGGCTGAGGGACACCCCGATCCCTGTGCACAAATTTTGTGCACCAGGCCTCTAGTCTAACATAAAAACAGGATTTATTTCCTAGTGTTTGGCCCCACATCTTCAAAACAAATTGAACCACCAAGTGGGAAGCATTAGAAGCCCAGTGGAGATGAAAGGATTGCCTAAGTTTTTAGTAGTAATTTGTACTACTGGTAATTTGTACCTTATAAAGGTAGGCAGCACGACTTTTAAGTGGTTTGCCTGCAAGTGGATAATGATGGTCAGGACCTAACAAGAGCCTCCACTCCATTCTACATAAATGGAGCCCATTTAACTCGCCCAACAAGGGGACCGTGGTTATTGTCTCCACATGACAGACAAAGAAACTCTCAGAAGGTTAAAGAATAGGGTCTGACATCGGGAAACCGATCTGCATCTAGATTTCACCACATCCCCTCTCACCTCTCACAACGGTGCCCCACAAGTCTATGAGCCCAGAAGAAATACAATAATGAAACTAACAAAAACACACTGCGCTACCTGCTCTCAAGGGCATGTCGGCAAAGGCTTTCTCTGAGCGTACTCAGCCCTGCATGAACCACCCACCGTCCCTCCACTATGTGATGCTGGCACATCCATTCCCGAACTCCTGGCTGTTTCCCACTGAGGAACAGAGAAAACACAGCCAGCACTGGCCTTGCAACTCCACAGCACAGTTATAGCTGAGGCCCAGGTTACAATGGTCTGTTTCAGGGTTCGCAGACAGTCCTAAAACCAGGTCACTCAGGAGAGTGTGCAGTCAGAAAACAGAGCTGGGGTTTCCGGGAGGTGTGGGCTGGCAGGGGGCCAGGGTGTGAATCTCCACTGCATCCTGATGAAAACACGCATTGGCAAGTCTTGGCTGATGATAGCCAGTGGGCCCGCCTGATATATGAGAACCACGGACAGGGACAAACCCCTCCTAACCTCCACCTGGCATCCTTCTGCAGGGAGCTGCCCTTCACTTCTTCCTGTTTTGGCATGAATGCCACTCCTCTCTCTGGTCCTAGACTTCCCTTCAGTCTTTTGTCCCCCCAGCCACCACAATACTTCCTCCTTCCACTCGGCCCTCCACCAGCTCAAAATGGGAGGACACAGAAGTTGGGTTGGACCTCGGAGGAGCAGGGGGCACAGTTGAGAGGTGAGTGGAGCGAACCACTGCTAACCCATTTCATCAGTCTTTAGCTGCATGATTTTTCAAGATTAACACAACTGCATCTAAATGCTTCCATTCTGCTGCCAGAACAAGCATGGTCGGTGGTGCTGGCCTTGAACACAGTTATTTAACTAATAGTCACAACATTTCTACTGAGGCTTTGAAGTTAAGGGCCCTCAAGGAGGCAATGGTTGGGGAAAATACAGGAAGTATTTATTGAGCACCTATTATGTGCCAGGCACAGATCTTACTCGTCCAGGCTTCTCAGGGATGCATTAACTGAGTATGTTGGTTTACAGCAAATGAAATCCCATTCAGCCTCGCTCAAGAAGAGAGGAGCTTATTTTTAGTAGAAGTTCAGGCACTTTCCACTCTAAAACAGTGTCACAAAAGACTAAGACCCAAAGCAGAAAGCGCCTCGGAAAACCACTTTGTTCTCTCCCTCGGGTTCTGACTCTCACAGAGGGACTCCTCTCTGCCTCTCTCTGTGGTCTTCCTCCATTAACTGCTGACTTAATGAAGGTTCGATTTAATTCAATTAAGTAACTCATTCAATAAATATTGATGGGGTGTCTACGGGGCATCCAGCACTGTTCCGGGTTGCTGAATGCGGGTGCTGAATGGAATAGGCATAGTAACAAAACTGGCAAAAGCAGCTGCCGCTTGGGGATGTTAATTCCAGCAGGTGCACACAGACAATCTGCATCGAAGTAGGCTGGCATAGTAAGGAATAAGTATGCTGGCCCTGGCCAGTGTGAGTCAGTGGTTGGAGCAAGCATGACAAACTCGCAGCCCACACGAATATTTTTGTGGTCCAGCCAATATAATGGTATGTAAGAATTGTGTGGGGTTTTTTTTTTAATATATATACTTTATTGATTTTTTTTACAGAGAGGAAGGGAGAGGGATAGAGAGTTAGAAACATCGATGAGAGAGAAACGTCTATCAGCTGCCTCCTGCACACCACCCACTAAGGATGTGCCTGAAACCAAGGTACATGCCCTTGACTGGAATCGAACCTGGGACCCTTCAGTCCGCGGGCCGATGCTCTATCCACTCAGCCAAACTGGTCAGGGCTGTAAGAAATGTTTTAATAAAAATGTCGTTACTTAATTTGCACAATATTCTGTTATACATAATTATTAATAATGAACTACAACGTTCACTAATGACTGATGACTATAATTGTGTTGCATTCATTTCCCTTATGCACCTTACATGCAGGCGCATCATTTCTCTCCACTAATACCAGCAGCGAATATTTTAGCAGCCAATGGCCACGTCATTAGTCTTGGACTGACTTGTTTGGTGTGCGCAACAGGAAATATTTCACTTTCGGAGAACAAGGAAAATATGTTTATTTGTGTTACACTTATGAATTTGTATAGTTATTCAGTGTCTGGTGAGTTAATGTTCAAGAAAAAGTATTAATTTTTATTAAAATGTTCTATTTTATGTTAACGATGACTCATTTATTTCAGCCCTTTGTATTCAGCACGTCTCTATTGAAATAAACCTACGTCTCTATGGAAATTGAAGCTTCTGTTTTTTTGCAGCCCACACAAATGTAAACTGTGTTTATTTGGCCCGTGTTAGCCTTTGAGTTTGTCTGACATGCTAGGGTTACAGTGTCAGCCCTTGCACCAAAGGGTCATGAGTTGGATTCCCACTCAAGGGCATGTACCTAGGTTTGCTCCCTGCCCCTGCTCAGGGCACTTGCAGGAGGCAACCAATTGATGTGTCTCTCACATCAATGTTTCTCTATTTCCCTTCCTCCTCCCTCTCTTCCACTCTCACTGAAAAGTGATGGGAAAAATCCTCTAATGTGGATTAAAAATAAATAAGTAATCTGTGTTTCTTTTTTGTTCCTGGTTCCTGGCACAGATCTCCTAAAACACTTGGAATGTTCTGAGTAATAGGAAGGATAGAAGTCCTAAGTGCATCTTTCCTTATCCATTAATGAGCCCTTCTTAATCATGAGTTTATGCTAATGAGCTGATTCTGGATAGGCCAGGGGAACCAACCATGTGATTAGAGTTTGAAACTCACAGCTCCAGCCTCATCCCCACCCCCAAACTCCCAGGAAAGGAGAAGGGTTGGAGATTAAATAAAATCACCAATGGCCAGTGACTTAATCAAGCGTGTCTTTGTGATGACACCCTTGCCAAAAACTAGAATCTCCACAGGAACCCCTGCATGACAGGGCTCGGGAGCTTCAGGAGTAGAATACACATCCAGGTGCTGGGAGCCTGGGGCGGACTTGGAAGTTCCTTGAAGACCCTCCTCTCTGTGCTTTGCCCCATGCATCTCTTCCTTCCATGTGGCTGTCCCTAAGCTGTCATTTAAACAATGTGGTAAATGCAAGTGCAGTGTCTCCCTGAGCTCTGTGAGTTACTATAGCAAATTACTGAACTTGAGGAGAGAGTCGTGGGAACCCCAAATTTGACGTCAGCCAGGCAGAAGTGTGGGTAGCCCAGGCACCTCATTTGTGGCTGAGATCTGAAATCAGAGCAGCCTTGTGGGAATGAGCCCTTAGCCAATGGAGTCTGTGTTAACTCCAGAAATCAGCACTGGAACTGAACTGAATTGTGGGACAGCCAGTCAGTGTTGGAGAATTGGAGAACTGGTGTGGAAAAAGATACACACATTTGATGTCAGAAGTTGTGTCATAAAAGACACTAAAGCTGGTCATAAGGGACATGAAGCCAGAAAACGAAGGGCAGATCCCGGGGGAGAAGGCACATGCTAGTTCAGAGGTGGCTCACAGAAGGTCCTGCTGACAGGTGTCATCCGACCTGAGACCAGAGGATGTAAGGGAGCAAGGTGAGCCACATGCAGGTGAAGAACATTCTAATGAGACAGTGTAGAGGTCGAGAGAATGTGCCTGCCACGGCTCAGGAAAAGCAACACAGACCACAGAGTGAATGCACAATGGTAGGATTGGCAGCAATGGAGGTCTTGGTTCTCGAGTTTGGCAAAGAAAGAATTCAGAGACAAGAACTCTAGCACAAGGGGAGGTTTATTTAGCAAGTAAAGAGAAAGTACACTAACACACACACATGCACACACATGCACACACAAAATCAAGCCAGCCACTCAGAGAGTTAGTTGCATTGGCCTTTTCAAAAGACTTTCTTTTGAAAGAAAGTAAGCCCGATGGGCTGTGTGGACTCAGGAAACAAGTTTCAGAGGCAGAAGAAGGGTCCTTGGAGAAAGGGCAGCAAAGATGCACACCTGAGGAAAGAAGAGGGGGAAGGTGCAGGTGCGCCCCAGGGGAGTGCACTGGGTCCTTCGCCTGAAGGGTTCTTATCTGTTTTCTGAAGGTGGAATTTTCAGAAAGGTCTCAGGCTAGGATCTCAGTACACTACTCATCAGCTTTCTAGGTGTGTCCTTTCCCAGTCGTGTCCTCTGCTGCTGTCAGCTCTAGGGTAGGGGCCATTAGTCACTGCACCTGGTCCTGATGTCAGCCGTGGCGTCACTTCATCTGCTTTTGCTGCTTTTCTGGATATGGAGCTGAAACAAAACTGAGGCCTAGAGGCTATCTCTAGGGATCTGTAGTCAGCAGACCTAAGGCTTTGTTCCCACGGTTACTTCATGCGGATCAGAACTTCACTGTCCTGAGACTTTAATGCTTAAGGGAGTGATCATGCAAGGGTGAAGGAGGCAGGTGGGACAGGGTGCTGGATGGGGCCATTTTGAGTCAGCCACCTGTCTCAGTTTCCCCATTCCACCTGCCAAAGAATTTTCATAGCTTTTTACTCTCCTACTTCAGTATCTGGGAAGATCAGAGAGTGAGCCGGAGGCACAAATCACGTGGCATTTCAGAGGCTGTGGATGAACTCCGGATTCTATTCTGAGTACGATTTGAGACTGGTGCAATTTTGAGCAGAATAGTGGCATCCTCTAACACACTGTATAGTATCAAAAATCATCTCGACCAAAGATGGACAAGGATAGAAGCAAGGAAGAAAGCTAGAACGCTGTTGTGACACTCCAAGTAATAATACATGGAGTTCTGAACCATGTTGATAAAAGAAGGGGTACAAAGAACTAAATCCTAGATGCTTTTTGAACACAGAGCAGCAGAATTTGCTAAGAAACTACCAAGTAAACGTGAGAGAAGGACAAGGCAAGGATCGCTGAAGGGTGATAGACCAAGCAGCTGGAATGATGGCGCTGCCTTTCATAGAGATGGGGAGGACTTCAGGGGAGCATCTTGGGGAGCTGGATTAGAAGTTTCTACTAACATATCTTTGGTCCAATAAGCTGGGAGGGGGAGCAATGAAATGAATGTTGCAACAGGAGTCCAAGGGTCAGCAGAAGCTGTAGGTCAAGGAGCACCCGTGGACAAGTACATGTACCACAATGGAATTCTGAGGACCAAAATGCTAACATCACAGCATTCTCTCCCCTGAAAATTGGAAATGAGGTGTTGCTAAATGCCTACAAATCAGATTTGCCACAGATAATATGCAATTTCTAATGCATCACCTCTCCTTGAAGCCAAAACAAGTATTAATTCAAAGATAAAATCAGACAAATTGGTTATTTCGTAGCACAGAGCCAAATCCACAAATACAGTTATTGAATGCATCATTCACTTTCCAATGAGCTGGTATAAACATCATGTTTAAACAAACCATTTCTCTCTTAACTGAATCACAAGGGGATGGTGTTATAGATTTAATGATATTTGTTTAAAATACAAGCTAGTTATTTGGGATTAAAAAAAATAGCTCAAGTCATATTCAAACTTGAAACTTTGACCTAAATGAAACATTTGTGCTTCAGTAGATGTTACAGAAATCTTGTCATTCCCTCAAATTTGAGATATGGACACTGATACCTTTTACATCTCTGTAGAGAATATATAATGTGATCATTTCAGGGTGGTTTTAAATGTTAAAGAGGACACTAGACATGAAATAAATAAAGCTTATAATTTATAAGTTAAAATAGATGAAATGTTAAGTAAATATCTAGTATTTATGTAGCATTTACTATGGAGTGAATGCTAAACATTTAACATATATTATGGCATTACTTTGTTTCATGGAATTCCTACATAATAGCATTTGATCCTTGCAAGAATTCCCACTTACTCCCATTATGCAGGTGAAGAAACTGAGGTCAGTTTAGCCCAAATTTGGTGCTAACCAAATGCTAACAAGGCATTGACAAAGGACACAGAAGAGTTTAGAAACTTAAATATTCTAAGCTATAGTGGTTTAACATTGCACAAAGGGTAAGAACTTGCATTTCAGTCAAATCAATCTGCTAAACCTCTAGGGATTTTGTACACAGCAACATATATTTTCAAATTCTCAAGTAAATAAAAGACATCAAAAGATTATTATAGAACAGAAAACATTATTTCTGATACATTATACTTCAAAGTGAATGCATGGCTATGAAGGAACTTAATAATATGACAAATTTCAAGCCCAGGAGACAATTTGTAAAACCAGAATTGCTTCTGAGAAAAACCTGCTTTAAATTCAGGGTTGCAGAATTAAAGCAAAGATGTTAAAGACTTAACTGCTGCTTTAGAAGTGGGTTCCCCTACCCTATAAATTCTTTCAGGGAAGAAACCAAATCTAAGTTCCATATTTCTCTACCTAACAGAAATTTTGAGCTTTCATATTGTGATATGGTAAAGTAAGAAATATAAATTTTTCCCCATCATTATTTCCTGGCACAGAGCTCCTAAGCCCCATGTAATTTCCTGAGTGCTGGAGCACCTTCTGTTATTCATTATAAGCCCCTTTCAACCATACCTGAGTTCACAGGAATGAGGTGAGGCTGGTGGGCCCCCAAGAGCTTCAGGATGGGGCTGGTCATCAGAGAACCAACCAAGTGATTAGAGAGCTGGAACTTTCAGCCCCACTTCCTGACTTCCTGAGAGAACTAGAGGTTACATTTACTCAATCATGCCAACATAATGGAACTGCCACAAGAATCCTAGACAATGGGGTTCAGAGATCCTCTGGGTGTGTAAATGCATCCATGGGATAGGAGGGTGACCCACCCAACACCACAGGGACAGACCCTCGTGAACTCAGGGCCCATCCAGGTCCCGCATCACGTATCTCTTCATGGGCTGTTCATTTGTATCCTTTACAAAATCCTTCCTAACAAATCAGCAGTAGAAGTAAAGCATTTCCTGCAGTTCTGTGAGCTATTTTAGCAAATCAGCACATAGAAGAAGGGGGTCATGGGAACCCTCGATTTCTAGCTTAGATGAACTAATGGGAAACCGTGGGGACCCACTACTTGTGAATGACATATGAAATGGAGGGAGTATTGTGGGTGGGCCCTAAACTGTGGGGGTTCACTAACTCTAGGTAGTCAGCATCATAACTGAATTGAACTGCAGGATGCCAGTGGGTATCCAAAGTGCTGGAGAACCCCACACATATTCGGTGTCAGAGCGTTCTGTGGATAGAAACTGATCATTGTTAGTAGTAACTGAACACATGAATGAATGAGTGAATGAATACCTGCATTAATGTTTTCATCCTTTAGTGTTAGGTTAGATGTTGGGTCAGTGAAGGGCACATACCTGGGGTCAAGCCGTCACGGGTGAGCCCATTTCTATCAATTGGACCAGAGTTTTGTGAAGGTAAAGCTCTTAGCATAAGATGTTTTGCAGGGAAGATATAGTTCAGACCCAACTGCGTACTCTACCAGACCCAAGAAAATAAAATGTCCCCAAAGCTAGAGTAGCTCGAAAGAATGAAATTTAAATGATTTCTTCTCTCACTCATGTCTTTCCATCTGCTCTAAAAGCCTCTTTAAATAATGCAGGACTATAGATACATACACACATACTGTCTCCTAAGCAGCAATCATTTCAACAACACTGCTCGGTACTTTTTAGGCTGAATTAGAACCTTAATTTGAATAAAATCAACCCCCACATCATAGTCAAATTTTTTTCTTACAGTAATTAAATATGTATGTGCAGCTGACAATGAGCTCTCCACATGAGTAATTAAATATAGCTCCTCTTCCCACTGTAACAGGTTATATAACCAAAAACATTTCTGCCCGCTTAAGGAATGCCATGTGGGAAATGAGAACCCGGGGCTGGATTCAGAGATGCTGCCTACCATTAGCCTAAGGGTGTATGAGGTGCTGCAAGTGAACACTTTACTATTACACACACCTTGCTCTTTGCACCCTTGTCCACTCTAAGAGTTGATGTAAATAGAACCAGAAAGAGACAGATGGCATCAGGGATTGCTGTCAGCTAATGCATTACCCAATTACTGCAGCGTCAAGAATTACATAAAAGCACACTCTAGACATGTATGCCATGGCCTGACAAATGGGATGACTGCCGGCAATCTGACGTCTCTGTGTTACTAAAGTACATCCCTGGGCAGCTGGCATCTCAGGTGGCACAAACCCCTCATGGTTATGTCTCTTCAGCAGGGCCATGCTTCCTCTCATTGGCAGCCAACATAAGAAATTATTCATGTCCTTAGTAAGTAAATTAACTTTCTGAAATGGGTTAAGCAGCAAAGAACACAAACTCAAAACTTTGCACTGCAAGTGACTTTGGTAGAATGTTCATTAGAAGGCTAAGGGAGTTTATCACTACCAAGCCAACAATGCAAGAAATGCTAAAGGGACTGGTGTAAAAAGAAGAAATAAAAAAGGTCAGAAGGAACACAGGCACAAAACATAAAAATAATTACAAACAAGTACCTTTCCATAATAACTTTAAACATAAACAGACTAACTGCTCCAATCAAAAGACATCGAGTGGCTGAATGGATAAAAAACATGACCCATATATATTCTGTCTACAAGAGACCCACCTCAGAACAAGGGACTCACACAGACTGAAAGTGAAGGGATGGAAAATATATTTCAGGCAAATGGAAATGAAAAAAAAAGCTGGGGTAGCAATACTTATCTGACAAAATAGACCTCAAAGTGAAGGCCATAACAAGAGAGAAGGAAAGCCACTTCATAATATTAAAAGGATCTATACAACAAGAAGATATAACCCTGATAAACATATATGCACCCAATGCAGGAGCACCCAAATACATTAAAAAAAAAAAAAACTCCTGGAAGATATCAAGGGAGGGATCAACAACATTATAATCATAATAGAGGACTTTAATACCCCACTGACATCACTGGATAAATCCTCTAGACAAAAAATCAGCAAAGAAACAGCAATCCTAAATGACTCACTAGATCAGATGGACTTAATTGACATCCTCAGAGCATTTCATCCCAAAGCCACGGAATATACATTCTTCTCAAGTGCACATGAGACATTTTAAAAAATAGACCACATATTTGATCATAGGCAAAGTCTCCCCAAATTCAAGAAGATTGAAATCCTATCAAGCATTTTCTCAGATCACAATGGCATAATATTAGAAATAAACTACAATAAAAGCAATCCAAAAAATTCAAACACTTGGAAGCTGAATAGCATGCTATTAAACAATGATTGGGTTACCAAGGAGATCAAAGAAGAAATTAAAAACATCCTAGAAACTAATGACAATAAAAACACAACAATCCAAAATCTATGGGACACAATGAAAGCAGTCCTGAGAGGGAAGTTTATAGCTCTACAGGCCTACCTCAAAAAACAAGAAAAAATGGTAATAAATCATCTAACTCTACAACTCAAAGAATTAGAAAGAGAGCAACAAGATAAGCCCAGAGTGAGCAGAAGGAAGGAGATAATAAAGATCAGAGCAGAAATGAATGACATAGTGACAAAAAAAAAAAACAAAAGATCAATGAAACCAAGAGCTGGTTCTCTGAAAGGATAAACAAGATTGATGAACCTCTACCCTGGCTCGCCAAGAAGCAAAGAGAGAGGACCCAAATAAACAAAATCAGAAATGAAAGAGGCGAAATAACAACAGACCCCACAGAAATACATGGAATTGTTAAAAAATACTATGAACAACTCTATTCTAACAAACTAGACAACCTGGAGGAAATGGACATATTTCTAGAAAAATACAACCTTCCAAAACTCAATCAGGAAGATTCTAAAAATCTTAATAAGCCAATAACTATGGAAGAAATTAAAGCAGTCATCAAAAAGCTTCCAGCAAACAAAAGCCCGGGGCCAGATGGCTTCATGGGGGAGTTTAACCAAACATTCAAGGAAGAACTAAAACCTATCCTCCTCAGACTACTGCAAAAAATTCAAGCGGAAGGAACACTTCCAAGCTCATTCTATAAAGCAGCATCACCCTAATACCAAAACCAGATAAAGACAACACAATGAAAGAGAATTATAGGCCAATATCCCTCATGAACATAGATGCCAAAATCCTCAACAAAATTCTAGCAAATCAAATCCAGCAGTACATCAGAAAGATCATACACCATGACCAAGTAGGATTAATTCCAGGGATGCAAGGATGGTACAATATCCGCAAATCAATAAACGTGATACATCACATAAACAAATTGAGAGATAAAAACCATATAGTCATATCAATTGATGCAGAAAAAGCATTTGACAAAATTCAACACCCTTTCTTGATAAAAACTCTCAGCAAGGTTGGAATAGGAGGATCATTCCTCAATATAATAAAAGCCATATATGACAAACCCATAGCCAACATCATACTCAATGGTCATAAACCAAAATCATTTCCCCTAAGAACAGGAACAAGACAGGGATGCCCCCTTTCACCACTCCTGTTCAACATAGTACTGGAAGTACTAGCCATTGAGATCAGACAAGAAGAAGAAATAAAAAGCATCCAAATTGTAAAAGAAGAAGTAAAACTGTCCTTATTCTCAGATGACATGATACTCTACATAGAAAACCCTAAAGACTCCATCAAAAAATCATTAGACTTAATAAATGAATTCGGCAATGTAGCAGGATACAAAATTAACACCAAGAAATCTATGGCATTTCTACACACCAATAGTGAACTTACAGAAAGAGAGACTAAAAAAGCAATCACATTCACCATCACACCAAAAAAAGTTAAGATACATAGGACTAAACTTAACTAAGAAGGTAAAAGACCTGTACTTGAAAAACTACAGGACACTGGAAAAAAAAAGATAGAGGAAGACATAAACAGATGGAAGAATATACCATGTTCATGGATTGGTAGAATCAATACCATCAAGATGTCCCTACTACCCAAAGCAATCTATAGATTCGATGCACTCCTTATTAAAATACCAATGGCATATTTCACAGACCTAGAAAGAACTTATCAAAAATTCATCTGGAATAAAAAAAAGACCCCAAATAGCTGCAGCAATCCTGAGAAACAAGAACAAAGCAGGTGGGATCTCAATACCAGATATCAAGCTTTATTCCAAAGCCACTGTTCTCAAAACAGCCTGGTACTGGCACAAGAACAGACATATAGGTCAATGGAATAAAATAGAGAACCCAGAAATCAACCCAAACCACTATGCTCAATTAATATTTGACAAAGGAGGCATAAACATACAATGGACTCAAGACAATCTCTTCAAAAAATAGTGTTAGGAAACCTGGATAGACACATGCAAAAAAAAAAAAAAAAAGAAAGAAAATGAAACTAGACCACCAATTCACACCATTCACAAAAATAAACTCAAAATGGATAAAGGACTTATAAGACGGGAAACCATAAAAATACTAGAGGAATCCCCAGGCAACAAAATCTCAGACATATGCCAAAGCAATTTCTTCATTGATACTGCTCCTAGGGCAATGGAAACTAAAGAGAAAATAAACAAATGGGACTACATCAAAATAAAAAGCTTCTACACAGCAAAGGAAACTATCAACAAAACAACAAGAAAGCCCATTGAATGGGAGAACATATTTGCAAATGTTATCACTGATAAAGGTTTAATCTCCAACATTTATAAGGAACTCATACAACTTAACAAAAGAGAGATAAACAACCCAATCAAAAAATGGGCAACGGACCTAAATAGATACTTTTCAAAAGAGGACATAAGGAAATCCAAGAGACATAGGAAGTCACTAATCATCCGAGAGATGCTAATCAAAATGACAGTGCAGTATCATCTCACACCTATCAGAATGGCTATCATCAACAAATCAAGAAACAACAAGTGCTGGCAAGGATGCGGAGAAAAAAGAACCCTTGTGCACTGCTGGTGGGGATGCAGACTGGTGCAGCCACTGTGGAGTACAGTATGGAGTTTCCTCAAAAAACTAAATATGGAACTCCCATTTGACCCTGTGATCCCACTCCTAGGAATATACCCCAAGAAACTAGAAACACCAATCTGAAAGGATATATGCACCCCTATGTCCATAGCAGCACAATTCACCATAACTAAGATCTGGAAGCTGCAGATGAGTCGATTAAAAAACTGGTACATTGTCACAATGGAATACTACACTGCAGTAAAAAATGATTTGCAACAGCATGGATGGACCTGGAGAGCATTATGCTAAGTGAAATAAGTCAGTCAGAGAAAGATAAATATCACATGACCTCACTCATTTATGGAATATAATGAACTACATAAAGCGATGAACAAAAACAGATCCAGAGACAGAGAAGCACAGATCAGAACGTCAAACCTCAGAGAGAAGGTAGGGGAGGGGAGGGGTAAGGGGGAGAAAGCAACCAAAGGACTTGTATGCATGCATATAAGCCTAACCAATGGACACAGACAACAGGGGGGTGAGGGCATGAATGGGGGGGAGGGTAATGGAGGGGATAAGGACACATATGTAATACCTTAATCAATAAAGAAATTAAAAATAAAAAGATCTCAAAGACTGTGTAACCAATAGCAACAAAATATAGGTGTCCCTCAAAATGTATACACACACTTTGAATAACTATAAAGGCAGTGTTTATTAAAATGCATTTCATTTTCAAAATTGAGCTATCAGCTATTAAAGTGTGTATGCATTTTGGGGACACCTAAATGTACTTCATTTGCTCTCTCCTTGATTCTTTGTAAATTGTATAGAATCCCACAGTATTCACAATTAATCATTATTTGACGACTTCTCTGTCAGTGGGCATACATGTTGTTTTTAATTGACAAACTATAAAAATATGCACCAAATGTTTTTTGGTCTCTATGTCATGCCTCCTTTGCCACCAGAAACTGTGATGCAACAACCATCCTATTGTACCTGTATATGTTCGTGTGTTTCTCTTTAGGTAAGTAAATAAAATTTCTTGCAGAACACTCTGGAACACATATACCGAATAACTCTATTTCCTGGGATATGTATATTTATGCAAATGCTAGTCATCCTCTGAAATTATATGAGGCGAACTGGTAGCAATGGTTACCCCTGGTGAGGAGCTAAAGGCAGGAGGCTGTGGCAAAGGGACACTAGCCTTGGCTTCTGTTTGTAATGTTTTAACTTCCTACCATGAAAATGTACTGTGCGTTATTCACAAAATGAAAGTTAATCAAATGCCACAGCAGCATACGTTCCCAAATCAAACTCAGGAGGTGTCAGCTGATAGAAATCCAGGAAGAGTCAGAGAGACACAGAAAAGAAGAAGACCCTCGATCAGGGCATGAGGCATCAGGGAACACACAACAGTCAGATTGGGAAGAAAAAAAAAAAAAAAAAAAAAAAAACAGAAAGGCTGGACCGATGACTCATCCCCCTTCCAGGGCTGTGTTCCCAACAGACTCCCTAGAGCGTTTAGGAGAAAGAACGAGGCCATCAGCTCTCTGAAAGGTTGGTGGTAGCTGGCTTTCCCTGAAATGCACTGTGCCTACCCATCCTGGAAACGGGAAGCCAGCCCCACCGGCTGGGGAACCATTCGTTCAATGTGCCTTCCCTGAAACCACTCCCTGCAAGGCTCAGGGCCCTTCTCCTTCTAGAAGACTGCGATCTAATGACTGGGGAAAGTGCAGTGTTGGGGGCAGGGACCTAGCTTCTTGTTCACAGTATTCCTCTCAGAGATGGCTACTAACACATGTTGCTTAAACAAGGAGAGTGAAGGTTTCCTGTGTCACACGTACTGATCGCTCCATTACCTTAAACTGCATTTTCCCTCCATTTTCTGAGAGAGAGAGAGAGAGAGGGAGAGAGAGAGAGAGAGAGAGAGAGAGAGAGAGAGAAATGGAAAGACAGAGGAAAATGGAGGGGGGGTGGACACAGACTGTCCTTGAACATGAAAGAGCACACTGAGTCTGGTAAGTTCACGCAGCTCCCACCACCCCGTCCCACCCCGCGGAGCTGAGCACGTCAGCTACAGAGCCAGGCTGCTCAGTACAAACAGGTAATGGTTCCAACTGCAGTGTCGCCCTGATCAGTGGTGCATTATTTCCCACTTGGTTAAAAGAAACAGAATGAAGAAGAGGAGTAACATCAGTTATAAATTCAGTCATAACTAATCTTATCTCGGAGCCTGAGGTGTCTGTTATGCACTGAATTGTGTCCCCCCCGAGAGTCACACTCTGAAGCCCCAGCCCCCAATGTGACTGGCATGGAGACAGAGCCTCTGAGGAGGCGACTGAGAAGACCTTGGACTTCCCAGCCTCCAAAAGTGTGAGAAATTAATTTTCTGTTGTGTAAACCAGTCCGCAGTGTTCTGTTTTAATGGCCCAGGAAGAAAGAAAAGAAAGGAAAAAGGAGAGGAGAGGAGAGGGGAGGGGAGGGGAGGGGACACCTTCATAATTCAATTCCAAAACTGAACGCGCCTGGATACCTTCACTCCGACTATTCGGAGAAGCAAAGCTGGAGTAGAATACAGTTTCCTTGACATGATCTGCACTGTCTCACACAGGAACCTGGAGCCACATGTTCCCTCCAACATCAGTCTTACGTGACCTCAAGCCCCAAAGAGACACCTTATTTTCATTCATTTCTCCCACTGCGCTTCCCTGACCGCCTTTCTGTAGCAAAAATAAAAAGGAAAGCAAGCTTCTCTTGCACAGCTAGTGAAGCTGCAGTTCCTAGGCAACCCTCCATAGGTTTTAAAATAACTTGAAGTTTTCCAGCAGAAGGAAAGAGAACGCTTAAGACCCTGTTAGGCTTGACATTTTTAAGGCACGTGGAACCGAAGTGAGAAGGAGAGGAATTGAGGAGAAGCGAGCAGAAGAGACGGGCTGTCATCCCAGAGTCCCTGGAGTTCCACCTGGTCTGAGAGTCCAAGTCGGACCTGGACTCGAGCTCCTGACACCTCTGACCAGCGGGAGAGGCGAGTCCTCGGCTCAGCACAGGCCGGGATGAGCACAGGTCGCCGAGTTATTCAGAATAACTAACACAAGAGGAGGAAAATGCGAGTTGGCATCTGTCAAGCCGGGGATGTGGCTTCCTGGAGGGAAACTTCCTTTCTCTGTCTCCAAAAGGAGCCCTGGTTCAAAGCTCGCGTCCCTTAACTGGAGCGGTTGTGGCCCGTGAGAGTAATGGCTCTCTCAAGGACTCAGGAGCCCAAGTCCAGGGACTGCTCAGCCCTTCCCTGGACTGCACCCTGCAGGGAGCAGGGAGTCGGAAAGTGGGGTGCAGCTACTGAAGTCATTGCAGCCTCAGAATTCCAGATGGGGGTGGGGGTTATTCCAAGGTCATCCAAACCATATAAAGAGATCCCTCTGAAAAGTTGTCCTATGCTAAAAGCCTTTTAAAAATAAGTGTTTATGCTTTTCCTACATCCTCAATTCTACCTGAAATTCCATCAGTCTCCATCTGTGTCCAGAAAATGTGCTCCATATTTATTCATATTATTCTCCTTAAAAATGAACCCATTTTCTTTGTGTATTGTCCTCTATAAGACAAAGAATTGCCAACATCAACTGTTTAAATTTCCTTCACGTATTTGAAAACTATTAATTAGCTCACAGCACACCTTTCTCCCACATTAATAATCTCAGTGTCTTTTCTCTTCCTTTGAAAGTCTTATTCTCCATTCCTTTTTGTGACTCACCTCTAAATTACCTTCAACCTTTCCATAGTTTGTTGAATGAATAAGTGAAATACATGAATGATCAATGCTGGCAAAATGGCAGCTCATGAATGGATAGGAAGGGGTAGTTGCCCACAGAGCATTTAAAAAAATAAGCAAACCCACACTTCATCACCAAGTGTCATATACAATCAGAATCCAGTCTTGCTTTAGTAATTGGAAGAACTAACAGAGCCGGATCCCCAGACTGGATAAAAGACAGGGCAAATGTCCTTCAACTGAAATCCGTAACCATCCTTCTTCTCCTATTTAGTTGGCAACCTGTCCCAAGGGCATTTGAGGTTCTGACTCTTCTGAATAATGCGTCCCACAATCACAGCTCATTTTAGAGCTCCAACTTCGTGGCAGTCATCTGGGATTACTGTTTGCTGGTCATCTATCTGTCAAACGCCCATTAATCCCATAATTCTCACAACAGCCCTGCTGGCGAGGAGCCACGGCTATTCCCACTTTACAGAGCTGAGTGTCCCAGGTGAAGTAACTCAGTGAGAAAGAGAAATGGCAGAGATGGGACCTGAGCATGTGTTTCTGAAATCAAAGCATGTGCATCATCTACATCATGACACTTCTGTGACGGAAGTGTCTGTCAGTGACATGGAAGTGAAAGGACAGATTCAGGTCAGCCAGTGACCGGAAGGTCATGATGAGCAATGAAAAGGAGCAGTTTCATCCATTCTCAGGGCCTGGGTACTAGTCCACAGCCACTTAAGTAGTGGTAAGAACGAGGTTAGACTTCCCAAACCCTGCAGGCCATTCTTGACTTCAGATGCTGACCAGTTTTGAGATTTGGAACAAAGGAATTTTGCTAACTTCTCTGCTCTTTACTTTGTCAAATCGAATCTAAAATCTCTAAAATCGAGTACAGTTATGAACATGTCCAGGTGGCGGACTTCCTGTTGTTTATCTTCTTATTTCTTTCCATTTTACCTACCAATGGGGCAGAAACTCATTAAGAAACGTCAATTTATAACTTCTTAATAGCAGAAGCTTTGCCATGGGGCAGACTCTGATGTACATCACGGAAATGGAATTCATCCTTTGTAGCAAATTTCTTTTAAAAAAGAGTATTTGGCCCTGACCAGTTTGGCTCAGTGGATAGAACGTTGGCCTGCGAACTGAAGGGTCCCAGGTTCGATTCCAGTCGGGGGCATGTGCCTTGGCTGCGGGCACATCCCCCGTGGGGGGAGGGAGGGAGGCAGTTGATGGATGTTTCTCTCTCATCCATATTTCTGGCTCTCTGTCCCTCTCCCTTCTTCTCTGTGAAAAATCAATAAAATATATTTATTTAAAAAAAGAATATTTGTTAAAATAGCAAAGAGCGGAATTTCAATAAAAGAATACTATTAAAAATGCTACACTTTCTTACCAAACCCAGTGTTTATCACCCTCGTGTCCCAAAGGTAAAGAATTAGCTAGGCCCTACCTGGTTTGGCTCAGTGGATAGAGCGTCTGCCTGCAGAGTGAAGGGTCCAGATTCAATTCCAGCCAAAGGCACATGCTTGGGTTGAAGGTTCGATCCCCAGTAGAGGACATGCAGGAGGCAGCCAATCAATGATTCTCTCTCATCATTGATGTTCTATCTCTCCCTCTCCCTTCCTCTCTGAAATTAATAAAAATATTTTAAATATATACATATATATATATATATATATATATATATATATATATATATATGACTTAGCGAGCTTATACTGAAAGCATTGGCTGCTGTTACAACTGTTGAATAGTGTGTAAATGGCACAATCAACTTCCCAAACTGACCCCCAAAATGAGGAAATTCAAAGTCAGATCTTTCACAAATTCTAATTGTCCAGGTCAATCAGTTCCTTTTGAGTTTCTGGGGTTTCCATGAACCACCATGATAGTCTGAGCATGAGGGGTGTACACAATATTCAGGGGCCAGCAGAAAATGTACAATGCTGCATTGCAATTAGCTGTTTCCCCTTGAGGGTGACGAATCTTTGTGTTTATTTGTTTGCTTTGCCTTTATTCTCTGAATAAATATATTTTGCAGGGAAAAAAATTTAAGGGAACAGAGAAGAAGAGTAAAAAAGCACCTCCTCTGAAGGTTGTTTATCAGGAACCAGTGGGTTTCTCCTGTGTGGCCTCTTCACTTCCACCGGGAAGCAGCCCTCAGACTCCCCTAGTGGAGCCCTCGCTGCCTGCTGTGTGTGAGGTGCCCCAGCCTCGGGTCAAGAGCGCAGCCTGATTCCCCTGGACCAACTCGCCTACCCCAGCCTCTGGGCCACGAGATTGGTTCAATGACGGACATATGACACGATTCCGCCCAGTAAGAGCTCAAAAGGCTTCTTCAACTGTTAGGAGAAAGAAAGACTCTTGTTCGGCCCTACTGGGTAAGAATCTGAAAGGGTAAGAATTTTGAAACTACTACAATCATCATACAACCTCAAAAAAAAAAAAAAAAGCTGCCTGAGGGAGAGTCAGTTTCCACCCATGTCAGCCGGCCTCTGGGGACGAGTCATCCCTCAAGCAAGATGCACTTTTGGGCCTTTGAATCTTATGAGCCAATACCTTTCTTTTAACTAGATTTTCTGCCATTTACACGTAACTGATAGTTATGAATTTATCCCTATAGTTGGTCAATAGTTATCAAGACCAAGACTACAGCTGTTGAATTCCCCAGGGAACTGTGGATAACCAACTAACATACTGGAAAAAACATTGTTTAAGTTATCAGACACTGCTGCCTTTTCTACTCTACCTTCTTTGGCTTCATCCTCTGGTGAGAGCAGAGGAGATATTGGTTGTGTGAGCATGGACAAGTTAGAAGTTTATTCGCCTCCCTAATCCTAAATGTCTTCATTAGCCAAGCAAAGTCAGCAACTTTCACTGAGCCCCTACTATGTTCCACGCACTATAATGCTCTGCTTCATATAGCAGCTTTAGATGGTTGTTAGCATCGTAAAGATGGGGAAATATAAGCCTCAGGAGCTAGGCCATCCTCCAGGGTCACATGTGACCCCAGGAAAGGCACTCCCATCCTCCTAAGTGATGCTACCAGCTCAAAGGTCATGGCCAGGCTTCATGAGAAAGCCTAGCTCAGGGTTGAGCATATAGAAAATATTCCCTAAGTGGTAGCATGATTGCTACCTATGATTGCTGCTGTTACTGGTGGAGAGGGAGTCTGGTGGCTCTGACTATCCTCAGACACAAAGCTATTCTGCATGTCAAGTTGAGCACGATGTGTTGACCAAGCCAGTCTTGCTGAGCCCTCCAGCTCCTCCCCTTCTAACAGCCGCTTTTTCAGGTCCAGAAGCCCCGGAGAGAAACCAGGTGGATGAATTTGTAGAAGGGTGTGCTCCCAAGGCCTTGAAGGCACAGCAATGCTGGTCTAGTGAGCACACAAAGACTGAGGCAGCTTTCCAATCCAACGTGACCCTGGGCCATGTACGTGAACTCCAGCAAAGCAGAAGATGATGGGCTACCTGGATTCTGCAGAAGAGGAAGGAGAAATGTTCTCTCTCAGACTAGGCCATGGGTAGATGTGCTGAATCCATCTCGAAAGCCCACACGCTATTTCCATATGCCCACAATACTGCCAGTTCTTCCAATTAGCCATTGTTATAAAGCGATTTTCTCAGTAGACATCTCTGGCTGTGGATTAAAGGGATTAGCAGTAAAAAACAACACCTCCTTAACCGTGACTAGAAAACGAACAAGGGAGGACTTATTTTCTCTTCAGTTCCAATAAGAACCTATAAACATGCAAGCCCAAAGTTTAAAATAGGCTGTTATAAAAGTGTTATGTTAGTTCACGCACATACATGTTGAGATTCAGTATAAAGTGTGACTGTTAATAGTTGAGCATCTGTGGGTAGAGAAATAGCCCCTTCCATGGCCAGCCAGCCTAATTAATATAAAAATGGGAGAAAAGAACCTACAACAAAGAAAAAGAAACAGCTCAGTTTCTTATAGCAGCGTTTGTTTCCAGGAAATTTTGTGCAAATGAACAAAAAAAAAGCCAATAAAAGAAAAATGAAGTTGGTATTTTACAAAGTGTCCACACTCTTGTCCAAAAGCTCCCAGTGGGCCCTGCTGGCGTGGCTCGGTGGTTGAGCATTGACCTATGAACCTGGAGATCACCATTGGATTCCCAGTCAGGGCACATGCTGGGTGATGGGCTCTATCCCCAGTGCGGGGGGCGTGCAGAAAGCAGCTAATCAATGACTCTCATCATTGATGTTTCCATCTCTCTCTTTCTCCATTCCTCTCTGAAATCAATAAAAATATATTAAAAAACAAACAAAACCAAAAAAAATCTCACAGTGGATATTTCTGTCTTGGTATAACTGGGTGGTTTTTACTGAATTAGTTTTTCTCCTGCTGAGGTGGAGGAAGGGGTCAAGGTGAGTTGAAATTAAATTTCTGTCCTCGATCAAAGCCATGGTCTTACCAGCAGGAGTTTTCAACTTATTGAACTGAACTAGAGAAAGTAGAGAGGAGGCAAGAAGAACCTTCTAGCCAATAATAAATGCTCCCTCACCACCTTGCTTTAAGCCCCATCATTTGCTCTTTGCGCAGAAAAAATATAATAAAACTTTAGTTACTTGTGTGTGCATCTGGAATAAATAAGAAAACAAGTTTAGTAAAATATGATACTGTAATATATGGATTAATAGTAGAGCACATGTATAATGAATAATTACCAGTAAACATAAAGATATTAGCAGTTGCTTTTTCTTAATTGAATGATTTATGTAATCAAAAAAGTTGGAAGACTATGGGTCTGAACACCTTCTGTGTCTTACCATCTCAACCCACCTGTGCCTGGATAACTCCTCTTTACGACACACTGGACCCTCCAAAGCTGGACTGATGTATCACCAATGGCTTTCTGCTCCCATGCTTGCCTCTTAGCATTCTGCTCTCATCACAGAACAATCACATCACTCTGTGACAGCTTAATCAGACCACTTCCTACTAACCCTCCCACTGATTCCCAACACACTTAGGATTCACTCACCCTCTTGGTTATGAGAGCTAAATTCCTACAGGATCTGGCCCGGGGAGCTCTCCAACCTCATAGGACGATTCCCTTTGTCCTCTGGACCAACTGGTCAGATTGGGTTGTTCTCAGTTTCCACAGGACCTTTTACACACAAGGGCTTCCCACAAGTCTGCAGGGCTGGGGCCTTCTGGACATAAGGTCTCAGCTCTTTCTGACCACTCAATGCCAAGCAGACACCAGAAACTCTAGACCTGAGATGTCCAATATGGTGACCATCAGCCTCTTGAAAGGTGGCTACACTGAAGTGAAATATGCTGTAATAAATTAGACACCAGATTTTTAAAGACTTGGTGGAAAAAAGAATTCAAAATGTCTTATTAATAATTTTTATAATATATGTTTAAATGATAACATCTTAAAAATATTGGATTAAATAAGATATATCATTGTTAATTTCATTTTAATTTTTTAATGTGCCTGCCAAAAAATTTAAAATTGCATACATGGCTCACAAGTGCAGCTCACATTCAATTTCTATTGGACAGAGTGGCTTTAGAGTATATTTCATTTTCCGTGGAATTCTTAGCTCAACCTACTATTTTCATTCATTTAAAATTTATTCCATACTTCAGCCACTCAGGATCTCATTGAAGGCATGGGTATTACCTATCTTATTCATAACATGCCATCCAACTTCCCAGCACATGGCAATACTCAACAAATATTTGTGAAACAAATTATTATCTTTATAACACCTTTTATACTAAGCTTATGTTTATTGAGCATTTAGATGCATTATAAAAATAGAGTTAATGTATCTATTTTATAGACAAAGACAGGATTATAGAGAGGTTAAGTAAGCTGTGCATGATTAAGTTCATAGAAATCGTGATTTAGACCCGGGAAAAGTGTATGTAACTTCTGCAAAGCTGTACTGCTCAGACCCGAGACCAAACATCAAGTCTCCCAGTATTTAGCTGTCTCCCCATCAACACAATGAGACAGGAACGAGAACTCAGGGCTGTTTCTCCAGGGCTAACACATAGTAGGTGATAACCCCAATAGTAATAACAACAATGAACATTATTGACTACTAGAGGCCCAGAACACAAAATTCGTGCATTGGGGTGGGGGGTCCCTTCAGCCCAGCCTGCACACTCTTCAGTCTGGGACCCCTTGGGGGATGTACAACTGCCAGTTTACATCAAGCCTAAATTGGCAGCTGAACATCCCTCTCACATTCCTGGAGTGCTGGCTCCTAATTGCTCACCTACCTGCCTGCCTGGCCACCCCTAACTGCGCCCCCCCCCCCGCTGGCCTGGTTGCCCCTAACTGCCCCCTGCTGCTGTCCAGGTCACCCCCAACTGCTCCCTGCCTGCCGACCTAGTCACCCCTTACTGACCCCCCTACCAGCCTGTTCACCCCTAACTGCCACCCCTGCCGGCCTGGTTGCCCCTCATGGGCCCCTGTCAGCCTGGTTGCCCCACACAGCCTGCTGTTCAGTCGTTTTGTTGTCCCTCATCAACCCCCCTGCCAGCCTGGTTGTAGGCAGCCATCTTGTAAGGGCATGAAAGTTAATTTGAATATTGCCTCTTTATTATATAGGATTGACTCAGTGTGGCAGGCAGTGTTCTGAGACGGTGGTCAGACTGAGCAAACGGCAAACAGAAGCTGGGTCTCATTTTCAGAGCAAATCATGCGGATTTGGAATTACCATTGACCCTGATAGCTTGCTCATTGCCGCTTGTGGGTGTCACTTTGCAGGTGTTGGTGTTTGTCCTGATGCAGCTAAGTTGCATTAAATGTCTAAGTGAACTGCATAAATTGTATAATCAACATATTTTGTTCAGGACAATAATATAAAGCAGGGAAGAGTAGGGTCATGCCTCTTCAAGCTGGTTCTATAAAGGGTTGCCTGCAAACGCTAATATTTTTCAGGTTTCAGCTCTTTGGCCAAATAAGGATGTTTCTGTGGAAGAATAAAGCCACCCATTGACCACTGTAGACCATGTCGGTGTGCTTGGTTGTCATGCGGGTGGGGAAATATAGAAGTAGTGACAAATTATTCTGGGCTCTGTGAACCCGTATAATGAGTTTGGACTACTAACAGTAGCATAATTGATAGCTGGAGCCATCGGCAAAGCACTGCATTCATACTCAGGGGGATCAGTGTGTGCTGGAGACCCCCGACTGCTTCCACTACCCATCACTCACTCCGCGATGGGTCCCCTGGTCTTGTTGTTGGTCCCTGCACACGCACAGCACACACACTCCTTTATCATTTGTACCACACTGTCTGCCTGGAGTACTCCTCCCCATGTGTCCACACCTTTCCTTCCCGTCATTGCATAAAAATATATGTGGGTTCGATGATGATGTAGGTGCCAAGTGGATACTGGAAATGTTGGGGGGAGCACTTTGTAAAGTATATGATTGCCTAACACTATATTGTACACCTGAAACTAATGCAAAATATTGAAAGGAAACTGTAATTGAAAAAAAATTTAATGTCAAAAAAGTTTATGTGGGGGGAAACGAGGCACATACATAATGTATATGCAAACATTTCTGTATATGCACATGTGTAATGTTGGTACATGCCTAACATATAGCTGAAAAAATACATAAATAACTCAGGACTGATGCTCTATTTGGATAATACTAGATAGCTATGGGGAGAGGAATGAGAGAATTTTTGCTGCGAATTCTTTTTAACTTTTACTTCTTGACTTTTGAGCCAAGAAAACAGCTACAAATTTTTTAAATCAAATACCATACAATCGTGTCGGTAATATAAGATTACTAAGTGTCTGCATTGATCATTAGTATATTCCCAGTTATTTGGATCCATCAGTTATCACTTAGTGTCCAGGACTCAGCACAAAGGTGCTGAACCAATGAACCCAGGGGATGGATGAACTCGCAAGTGAACCAACCATATGTGCAGGAGATGCTGGAAACCACAGAATGACTTGGTGACATGAATATGATTATTAAACAGGTCTTAACTGATAATGTGGTTTCTGATGGGCTCTGTGCACACCACTAAGAGCCAGAGGACCGAACCTACTGAACAGAGGGTCTGCTCTCTTATTACCTTTCCCAGCTCCACAGTAGTATCACTGCTCTCTCACTGGAGTATCTATATATATAAAAGGCAAGAACGAATGAAACAATTGATTGCTATGACGTGCACTATAGCCAGCCAACCGGCCTGATCAGGGCTACAGCAGGCTGGCCAACCTCCTGTAGTCCCTCCTTACCCCCCCACCAGCCTGGCCCCAATCGACCTCAATCGGGGTGGGCCAGCCAGCCACCATCCATGCACGAATTTGTGCACTGGGCCTCTAGCAGTTAATAAAGAGCAGAAGCCACAAAACCAAGTTCAGTGCTGCCCACTCTTAGTGAGCACATAGCAAGGCAACTGCAATCAGAGAATTACGAACTAAAATCTGCTCAAAACTCAGAAACAAATAGCACCAGTCCTCTTCCTGTTTCGGAACAAATGGAACTAAATGCTCATTGAAGTCAGTGGGCAGCACTGCTTAATGTACTGAAGACCACACAGCTCACCACTGCCAACAGCATGGTTAATTTTCCTCTTTTGTAATGAAATTCCTAAGACATTTTAAGAAGTTACAGAGGGTCTAAATCCTGAAAGTCATAAAACACTGTATATATCTTCATGCTAAGGGCTGAAATGTACACTGAAGACTGTTGGTATAACTTCGTTTTATTACTTATTGGGACCTGAAGCCAAACTCTATAAGCAGTGAATGGACAAACTATTTAAGGAGTATTCTGCCAAACACACAGAACTCAGCCTCCTCATGGCCTGCGGCCAGGTTTCTCACCGAGACACTGGCCTTTCCCATTAGGGTTTGCCAACACCAGTGTCAGTTGCTGTGGCTGTTGGAGAAGTTAATTCAAGATGTACATCGAGGATCATAAAAATATTCTAACTCTTTAGCATCATAATCACATCCACTGTAAGGGAGCAATCCAAATCACTGTCAAAGTTACAGGCCCGAGTGGTATTTATAACTAGAAACAATTTAATTGTTTTAACTGCCAAGCAAATCATGAATATCATAGACAATGGAATATCATAGACTTCAAAATAATGGTTTCAAAGATTCTAAAATCATTTGGGAAAATTTTACAATACAGTACAATGTATTTTAAAACACAGAATATCCAGTTTGGCTCAGTGGATAGAGCGTCGGCCTGCAGATTGAAACGTCCCAGGTTCGATCCCGGTCAAGGGCATGTACCTGGGTTGCAGGCACATCCCCCCAGTGGGGAGTGTGCAGGAGGCAGCTGATCGATGTTTCTAACTCTCTATCCCTCTCCCTTCCTCTCTGTAAAACATCAATAAAATATATTAAAATACAGGATATGACACTGTAAATATGTAATAACTGCAAACATTTGAAATGTCAGCTATGTAGGGGAAAGTGGAAAGAGATATACTATAATAAATATTATTGACATTAGCATGGTCTTCTGTATTCTGTGTCCAGTGTTCAAATTCAGTTGACTGCATTCAATGACGTAATCTTGGCTATTAGCATTGGTCTAAAGACTCTATTTATAGAGCCTAGCTTTATTCTAAGAGTCTATTTTCTGAAAGGAAGCTTACAGTAGGAATTCAAGGTATCCAGTTAGCCCTATTACTAACATGAAAATGACAAGGACTGGATGTACAGGCCTGCATGATTACAATAGAGAAAGGCGTGATCAGAATCCGTAGCTGCTCCTGTTTGTCCCTGGGCCATGAGTAAATCACACATCTCCTCTAAGCCCCAACTCCTTCATCTATAAAATAAGGGCAATAACAGGACATCGTAAGGGGCTGAGACTGAATCCAAACCCAGATTTAACCATTATGCTACATGGCCACGTAGTCAAGTGATGCAGCTAAGCACAGAAACAGATGCGGGTGTCTTGTTTGCGTGCCCTTAGTGAATTACTTAATCTCTCTGTGTTTTCATTGTACTAATGTTGACAGATGCCCCTTTAAATTGGCTAAAGAGACCATGTCAGTGGTGACCGTCACCTGGCCATCATTCCACTAGCACTGGTTCCAAGAGTCACAGTCCCCGCAGCAGCAGACTGGCCCTAGATGTCCACTAGGGTCCCAGATGACCACTGTCTCTCATTGCTGAAACTGCCATGTTCAAGCATTTGAGCCTCTGAATCCAAACCATTCATTCTCTCTTGACAAACTGCAGCAGCTGCTGCTTCCTTGATAAACTTATGATGATTTGTAGTGACCCCTTCATCCTCGAATTTCCAACAGAAGAGACATGCTGCTGGCAACCTGAGCTATCGATGCTCTTTCTCAAAACGTCACTAGTGGTCACTAAAGGAAAATGTATTTCATTCTAATTGTGAGGACGCCTTACAATGTTTTAGAGAATAATTATGCTAAGGTGCACAGCCATGTGCCTAGGAACCTCTCCTGCAAAGGAAACTATGTCATGAAAATGACGAATGAGTTTACATGTGGATGAACGTGACCTGTTGCTCTCCTAAGTGCCAACAGATACATAAGAGAAATGATCGATGAGATTATTGGACCAGGTTTTTCAGAGGAACACAATATACCATAAGTATTACCCTTATCATACAAAGAATAGATTGTCAATACATTTTAAATATAATGAATTCATTAGAAAGTCTTATCTCTCAATTGCTGTTCTTTGCCTCTGGCCAATTAGGGTCATCCTTTTTTATTGTTTTACAAAATGTAGGAATGCTCATGGTAAAATAAATAAACAGACAGATAGAGAGATAAATAGAAAAGCATACCAAAATGCAAATGACCCTGCCCCTCACCCCTCCATCAATCCTATTTTTTAGAATAAAGTAGTTTCCTACAATAGTCACTACCAGCAACCTTCATTTTTTCATTTTTCTGTACCCGTGCAGAAATATAGACATGCACACATTCATGTCAAAATCCCTCTTCTTTATGTCACTTGCTTTTCTCACACTTCACAATACACCAGGACTATTTTCAAGAGGGTTTAGCAGAGGAGTAACGTACAGGAGACCAAACATAAAGGCTTCGCAATCACTGGGGGTGATTTTTCACCTTAAACAGACTATAACACCTTTCAACCTTCCTCTCCTTCCTGTTTATTTTTTTAACTGACTTTTACAGAGAGAGAAAGAGTGAAACCTCAATTTGTTGTCCCACTTATTTATGTATTCATTGGTTGATTCTTGTATATGTCCTGACCAGGGATCGAACCTGCGACTTCGGCATATGGGGACGATGCTCTACAAACTGAGCTACCCAGGCAGGGCCTAAACTAATACTTTAAACTAACAAGTGTAGCCTTGGTCACCCATGGGGCAGTTTCCCCACTTCCTGGTGTGTGCTATTTGCTCACTGACTCATCCAGGTCCCTATGTTCCTGGTGGCGTTCTGGGCTCAGAATCCAGGTGAACACCACCAGCCCTGGGCTCCACTACAGGGGTCACCTGGAGACTAGGACATGCACTGTCAACTCTTTCATTCCAGTTTTCCAGCATCCCCATGAGTCAGACCCATGTTTACTGACACCCACTGAACTGAGAAAATAAAGCAGGAGAGGAAGTGACGTGGCTGAACTGCAAAAGGTCCATGGCACGGGGAGACCTGCTTGCCACCTCTCACAGCTCCATGCGCCCAGTCTTCACAGCTTAGAAACGTAATTTCTGAGGGGCCAAGCCTGGAACATGTCATGAACTCTCTCTTGACCTCAGTTTCCCCAGCAGTAACATACAGGGATCAGATGAGTTAATATCAAACCTCTATGCACTCGGAGTATTTATTTATTCTGGCACTGTTCTCTCTTTTCCGGTTTCAAACTTGAACAGATATTATTATTTTTTTATGTTATCCCCTAAATTTAATATAACCTTCACTTCATGCCTCTCTATGTCAAAGGATAGTTAGAAATATTTTCTTAAGGGAGGGAGAGGAGGGGAGAGTGAGAAACATTGATGTGAGGGAGACACATCGATTGGTTGCCTCCCACAGGTGCCCTCATCAGGGGCGGGGACGAAACCTGAAACCCAGGTAGGCACCCTTGACCAGGAATCGAACCCGTGACCTTCCAGTGCACAGGCTGGTGCTCTAACCACTGAGCATGCCAGCCAGGGCAAAAAATATTTTTAATAACCCTTATATTATCCTGTTAGTCCTTTCCCCAACTTATATGCCAATCCTTTGCTCAGTTTTCATCTTTAGATGAGAAAATGAAGAATTGCTCATTTCTAATTCCATATACCTAATGCCCATCTCAAATCACAATTACAAATTCCCCAGGATAAATGACCTTGACTTGCGGAAGCTGACCCATTATTTGAATGAGCATGAGAATAATTAATCTAACAAAAGGAGTTTTTTCATCTCTGACATATTCAACTTCATCTATCTCTGCAAAAAAGCTTCACAGTTAAACACCAGTAAAATGTCCAATCTCCACACATGCTTTATCCACTTTATACGGTATCCATCTCTCTCTGGTGGATTTAACTTTAGAAATGTATTTCTGTATGATAAAGAACTTTTTCAGTCCCATATGTAAAACTGTCAATCTCATTAAAAGGTAGTCCAGCAGCCCCAGGGAAATGTACTTCTTTCTAAATCTTTAATCATTCTCGAAACATCTGCCAGTCAGTGTACGTACCTTCTATAAACTCCATTTATTTCACAAATGTTCCCCAGAAACTCGCAGCCACACACTGAAATTGACAGTTCTGTGGGGGGAAAAATTGTTTCCTCTCCATGAGTGGGCGACCTGATGGCCCAGCGCCCAGTTCGGGATTCAAGGGGATGAAACCCAGAGCTGAAAGCATCTTCCTCGCCCCTGGCCATAGCCAGGTGCACCCGAAGCCACTGTGGTCGGTGTAAGCAGACAACCACAAGGAAAAGAGCGGAAATCAGGCCTTTCAAGCAAAGCATGAGCTGAAGTAACAGCACATAAGCCTTGCCTACTGTTTACTGAGAGAGAAAAATACGGTTGAAACTAATACTTTACCAAATACAAGTTCAATATAATGAACCAGTGAAGGTATTCTCTTCATTCCTTCATGAGATGGGTCTATTGGAGAGAATGAAGCATTGGAACAACATAGTGAATGAAACCAGTCACCCAACTTTCATTTTTTGAAAATTAAACTAAAGAGCCATCTCAGCTTTGAGAACGCGGGGTAAAATGCAGGGAGAACCCTGGACCAACAAATCAAGCTTAAAAACCTCTTCCTGCAAAAGACTAAAGCTGCCGATTTTCAATTACAAACCAGGTTGTTGGGCGTTCAGCTTACCAGGAAGTAGTGATGTGAGTTCAGTGGGGAGATCTGGGTTGCAACCCCTAAGGCGGAGTCCAGGGGGCAGGTCAGCCGTGAGACCCGCTCAGCAATGCTCTCTGAAGGCCCCCACCCCAGGCAGGAACTTGGACGTCTCCAGAGTTGTCCCAAACTGGGGGAGCCACAGAGTGCAGTGGTTCCCCAGGACAAGCTTGGCTTCAGACGAGGCCGCTTTCTTCAGCAGCAGCAGCAGCAGCAGCAGGGGGTACAGCTGCAAGATGTACGTCAATCCCCCTCCCCCAACTCCACCTGAGGGAAGGGGTGCTGTAGGCCTGGAAAGCTCCAGTGCCCAACACACAAGTGCAGTCCAATCCCAGTCAACCTTTCCACAAGGAGGCAATGGATGCTGAGAGGTCAAGCCCAATGGGAGAGGTTAAAGAATTTCAGATGGTGATGGTGAAAGAAATAGGGGATTTCTAAGGCATCCAACTACAATACTGATGGGACTTGGGTGAGAGCATGAACTGTCAGCTCCTCCTTTCCCAGAAGGTCTGCTGATCAATGAGCACAACAATAAAGCTAAGAGCTGGGAGGAATTCATTCATTCCCTCAGTGGAGTTATTGAGTCCCCATTATATGGGGAAAGCAAGCAGCAGGATGAGGACAGCTGGAGCCCTTGTAAAGCTCACAGACTAGGGAGGGCAAAACCATCAAAACTTTACCCTCAGCCCGGCCAGCGTGGCTCAGTGGTTGAACATAGACCTATGAACCAGGAGATGACAGCTCAATGGTTCGATTGCCAGTCAGGACATATGCCTGGGCTGCGGGCTTCAGTCCCATTGTGCGATGTGCAGGAGGCAGCTGATCAATGATTCGCTCTCATCATTGATGTTTCTATCTCTCTCTCCCTCTCCCTTCCTCTCTGAAATCAATAAAAATATTTTTTTTAAAAAAACTTTACCATCAAAGCCTACCATTTGAAACAGCCATGAGTGCCATAAAGACACGGGTAGCCCTGTCCAGCAGAACGCTCTACACTGAGGAAATATTCTACTCTGTGATGCCCAGACAGGAGCTTCTAATGAAGTCTGGCTCTTGAGCACTGGAAATATGGCCAGCGTGACTGAGGAATGGCATTATTTGTATTTTATTTCATTTTAATCAATCTATATATATATAACCCTAATATGCAAATAGGCCGAACGGCAGAACAACCCAACAGCCAAACAACTGAACAGCAGGTCTCTATGATGTGCACTGATCATCAGAGGAGCACATGGAACATGGCGGGTGCCAGTAGCAGGCAGCAGAGCATGGAACGTGGTGGGCGTCAGCCACAGCAGGATGGTGGAGCAGGTGAGCGGGGGCACCAGACCAAGGCAGGGTGCCGGATGCTGTCACTGGGGGTGAACCTCTGGTGGTTACTGAAAACTTTTGCTCCCATGCTCTGTGGTCCCACTTGGTGCTCACACCCACTGCTGGTGATGGCCTTGCTCGCATCCGCAGCCGGCACCAGAGCTGACATTTGCACCTGCTGCCGGCACCCAGCACTGGTCCTGATCGCTCAGCACTGTCAGTGGGTGCAAGCGGCAGCTGCCAACCCCGATAGCCCCTGAGGGCTTCTTCATCTCCCTCTGCTCCTGAGGGGCTATCAGGGTAACAGCCACCACTCACACTGGCTGACGGTACTGACCCTGCTCACAACAGCTGCTGGTGCAGACCCCAATCGCTCTGCACCAAGAGCGGGTGCAAGCGGGGATGGCTTCATCAGCATGTGGGAGCTTCAGCGCAGGAGTGGGGCTGCCAGCAGAGAGGGCATGGGGGCTGTGATGGGGCAGGTGGGGGTGAAGAGGATGGGCTGAGACCCACCCCTGTGCCCACTGCAGCCTCACAGCCAACAGTTCCTTTCAAGGTGCACGAATTTGTGCACTGGGCCCATAGTCCTATGTAATAAAGAGGGAATATGCTAATTGACCCTCGTGCCATCACAAAGATGGTGGCACCCACAGCCAATAAGGAGGGAATATGCTAATTGACTGCCACGCTCCTCAAAATGGCGGCACCCACAGCCACAAGATAGTGGTGCCCAGTCCCCTCAGCACCTCAGCCTTGCCACACACATGCCTCCAGAGTCCTCCAGTCCTTTTAGCCCCACAGCCACCCAGGGCCACCCAAGGCTCAGATAACCAGGGCTGACCTGGTTTGCATTGCCGGCAGTGGCAATAGCAGAGGTGTGATGGGGGTGTCCCCTTCCCTTGGTCACAGGGTCACCTCCCACCCCTGAGGGCTCCTGGACTGTGAGAGGGAGCAGGCTGAGCTGAGGGACCCCTCCTCCAGTGCATGAATTTTCACGCACCAGGCCTCTAGTTTAAATATAAAGGCCTACACATAGCAAGTGGCTTCTCCCACCAGTTAGAGGGGGGATGGCATTGGGAAAGCATCTCCAAGACACTGACAGCCCAGCTGGGATTTGCTGGCTGAGGAGGAAGCAGAAGAAAGAGGAAGAACTTCCTAATTGATGAAAAAGCATGTGGAATGGAGAAACAAAGCAAAGAGCTGGGCTACAGAGGAACTGAAGGGAGCATGGTGGCTTGAGCACGGATCCGTGGGTACCGTGACTGGAGCACTGCTCTGGCGCTTCATTGGTTCAAATGATGATGTGGGTGGTCTGAGACGGGGCAGGGTCCAGATCACAGCATCTCGAGGACATGCAGGATGTCTATGCGTAAGGCGAAGGCATTAGAGTGTTTGAAAGTGGAGGGAGGACAGGCTTAGGGTGGAGTTTTCCAGGTGATCAGTTTGCCATAAACAGAACAGATCTGGAATGGGGTGGGGACTGAGCCGAGGAGCAGAGGCAGCAGAACATCCTGAGAGGTCACACTCAGTGAAACATGCCCAGATGCGACGGCAGGAATAAGCCCTCTGCGTGGAGCAGACCGGGCCAGCCACTCTGAAGAAAGAGAGCGTCGGCCTGGCTCTAAGCACACAACGGTGAATACCCACCCCTTCTCCAGGACAGCCTCCTTTTCAGGATTCACCTTAGAAAATGGCATCATGCGTTCCCAAGATGCTACTGCTTCACTGTCTAGTCAGCAAAGATGAGAGATGCTCCTCTTAAAATTCCATTCGTAGCCTGAACTAATCTGAGAAATTGTGGAGCAGGAAATAAGTGAACACTGGGCATCCACAGAGATGCTTGAAAAGTGCTTCAACACACGGTAAAAGAAGAGGGGCGGTGTATAAAGCAACATCAAATAACAGGAACCCTGTGTGCACACCCCACACATGTACTCTCATGTGTGCTTACACGTAAACATCTGCACACAAATGTCCAAGAATCTGCTCGAATGGCTGTGCCTGGGCGTGAGACAGGTCTGGCGTAGGAGGGAAATTTCCTCTTCATTGCATCCTGGTTGTTGTTGTTGTTGTTTTGGGTTGTTTGGGGGGTTTTTTGGCATTTTTAAATTTCTTCACCTTGTGCATATAATGCAAAAAAGTTATTAACAAGAATCGGTGTGTGTATGTGTGGTATGGTGTATGTGTATGTGTGTGTATGCGGTGTGGCGTGTGTGTGTGTGTGTGTGTGTGGTACGGGATGTGTATGTGTGTTTGTATGTGTGACATGGTGTGGGTATGTGTGTGGGTTGGTGTGGTGAGTATGGTGTGGGTGCTATGGTGTGTGTGAGTGTGTGATGTGGTGTGTGTATGTGTGTGGTGTGGCATGTGTGTATGATATGGGATGTGTGTGTGGCATGGAGAGGGCATGGTGTGGGTAGTGTATTGTGTGTGTGGTATCATGTGTATGTGTGTGGGGTGTGGTATGGTGGGCTATGTGTGGTTGTGTAATATGGTATGTGTTTGGGGGGGTGATGTGGATGGTGTGTTGTGTGTGTTGTGTGTGTGTGTGTGTGGTATCGTGTGTATGTGCATGGGGTGTGGTACGGTGGGCTGTGTGTGGTTGTGTAATGTGGTATGTGTTTGGGGGGCGTGATGTGGATGGTGTGGTGTGGTGTGTGTGTAGCCATGTTTTGTTACAGGTAGAGTTGACCTTTTTTCCATTCCTTTTCTTCCAGAAATTCAATGCTGCCTTTTGAAATCTAAAGTAATAAATGTAAGAAAGCTATCTGTCCGTGTTTGAGGTCTGGCACAGTCACAGCATCAGAGTGGAATCCAAAGTTGCCTCTGCCACTCAGAGGCCGATGGAGGGCACGGAGGAGGCTGAGGGGCCTGCAGAGGCGATGTGTGCTTGGAATGCTTTTCACACCCACCATCCCGCGGCAGGTGTGAGGGAGCAAGGTGAGACCTGTCTATCTCCACTCTCTCACCAGGAGGCTGAGGCGCACGAAGTTCAGGGACAGCTCTGGCCACGGCAGACGGCCAGCAGCAGGGCCGGGTACCAATCAGGCCCTTCTCATTCCAGCCAGGTTTCTCCCCTCCGAGGGCTGCGGCTGGAATAATGCACAAGGACTAACAACAAAAACCACACAAAGGAATTCCCCCGAACTCTTGGGATTCCTTGGGATTTCTGAATACGCGCATGATATGCTGGGGTTAGTGTCTGTTTCATAATTTAATATGCAAAAGGTTGTCTCGGAATTTCATTTATGTACTTAAATGTTTATTCAGCACCTACTGTGTGCCAGGCACTGAGAACTCAGCTGTGAACAAAAAACAAACAAACAAACAAACAAACAGAAAAAGATACTACCCTCTCAATTCTCAGAGACAAGTAGAAAAAAACCAACAATAGAGAGATGAAGAATTTAAAAAGCAACATGACAGTTGTGAGGGCGGACTGAAGGAAACAAAAAGGCGGTGAGACAGAGAATCCCCGAGAGAGGCCACCTGGAACGCGAGGGTCAAACCCTGTCTGCAATGGTGCTTTTGAGCTGATAAGTGAGCTAGGAGCCAGGCATGGGGGAGCATCATAGATTTTAAAAAAAAAAAAAAAAGGGAAGAATGTGCAAAGGCTGTGAGTGAACAAGATTGTCCTCTGGAGATCAGAAAGGAGCCAGAGTGGCTGAAGGTTGGAGGGAAAGGAGAAGAGGCTGGAGACTCCGAATTAATAAGCAAGGCCTCGCGGTTCTTAATATCTTGGAAAACGTAAGTGGAATATTCAGGAATTGCACCTAGCCAGCTGTGAAAGGATGGATACCCTCCCTCCACCCCCACCCAGGCCAGACCTACCTGAAGCATATTACACGGCTAGCCAAGCTAATAAAAATATTGTTTGGGCTACATTAGGCAATATGTACTTATTTGAGTCAACACATAAATCTTTTTTTTTTTTTTTTACCTAATATGTGTTGATCAAATTTTCAATGTAACTTTGTTTTTAGAATAAAAAATAACAAACAGTCACAGTTAACATGATTTACCGTATTTCCTAGACCAAAGATTTCTACAGAGCATTTCCCAGGAAGGTGGTTTTTTTTGTTGTTATTTTTTAAGAACGTGAATAACCTTTTGTGTGTTTCTAAACCCTTACTTAATAACTACTTTTTTAGTTCAGTAAATATCATTCTCAAAAGAAAAAACACTACAAACTGGAAAAAGTCTAATGATAAATTGCCAAGAACTCAGTCTCATGCTTGAGAAGCCTATGTGGAGAGGGTCTGTTTCTCCCTTTAGATTAGCAAGCCCTTTCCGGAGGAGCTCGCAGGGCACACCCTTGCCAGCGGAGAGGAGGCAGCGTGCTCAGAGGTGCGGGGGACCATCCACTTAACAGGCGAGTACACTTTGGGCAACAAGGCTCACTTCTGGGAATTTATTCACCAAGATGCTCCCCCACTGGGAGAGACAATGAGTGGTCTGTGGGACCGTTTGTAACAGAAGGGGTGGGGGAGGGAGGGAGAATTACACAAATACTCCACAAAGAGTTACAGCTTGAATTCAAATTCAGGTTCTGCCACGTACCAGCTGTGTGACTTGGACGAAAATCTTAGCAATTCCATTTTAGGGTCTGTCAAATGGTCATTAAAATACTTCATGCACATACTTAATAACAATAAAAAGAAAGGAAGGGAGGAAGCAGGAATAAATAAGCAAATAACTACATGAGTTTGGATATACCCATACACTGAAATCCTATCTTACCATTCAAAACCATGGTAGGTTGCCAAACAAGAAAACCATGAAACAGCAAAGTACGGAATTATAGATTATGCTCATGAGCACACATATGCACAAAATTTCTGGTACATAGACTATTCTGGAAGAAACTCTTCATGGTGGTTGTTACAGGGAATGAAACTAGAAACTAGGTGATTCCTGTGGACAAAGATGAAAGGAAATCTTACCATTCAATGCATAAACCCTAAACCTTCGAATTTCTTACCAAAAACATCTAATAAAATTTAATTTGAAGGAGGTCAATCCAAACCTCCAGCATTAATTGCTGTATTCCCTGATACTTAATTTGGAGGTCACATACCAACAGTAGTTACATTCCAATGAGAAATTCTAGAACATTCTACCACTCAAGAGTAGAATCTACAACAAAGTCAGCTGGGACCTACAGTCTTCTACTTGTCTTCTTACCCTGGAATATCCCATTCTATTATTTAGACCTGCATTCCTTCAGTAAGCAAACACTGAGTATTTACTACGGGCTGAAAGCCAGGGGCGCGGCACTGAACAACACAGCCAGGGTCATTTGTCTCATAGAACTTATATCCTAGAGGGAGAAAATATAAACAAAAAAAATTTAAGAAGAAAATGTCCAGCACAAAACTAAGAAAATTCATCTTTAAAAGTCCTATGTATCCTCACATTAGAGTGGAATCCCAGAGGGATGCAGGAGTCTCAAGGCAGGGCATTTGAGGCAGGAAGTAAAGCTCAGCCCTGGATACCCACAGGAAGCCACCAGCCAGGAGAAAATCAAAGAGAAGTCAGGTTCGAAGGACTAAGCTCTCCAGCAGCACACTCTCCAGGGAACTGTTCCTCTCCACCCTCGCTAAACACCGCATTTGTCTGAATCAGAAGATGTTGAAGACCAGACTGGCTTCATAACATCTAGATTTGGGGCCACTGTTGGTGAGTGACAGCCCAGGCTTCAAAGTGGTTCTTATGCAAATGAGCCCCAAGAACTGCGTCTTGTCAGAAAGAAACCTGGAAACCTGAAGAAATTGTTTGTGTGAAGAGTCCATTTTGCTAAGGGATTGGCGGAGGTATGATTTCTTAGAGGTTTTCTAAATAGATTTCTTTTATTGAGTTAATATGTGGTGTTAAGATGATAAAATGCATTTTAAGGATTTAATTGCTTTCCTAAACAGTGAAACTTATGTTAAGTAAAAGCTTTGAATTCAAAGCAGTGTTTTAATTTAAATTAAATTAGTCCATTCATAAGACTGGCTAATTTCTCTATTAACCACTAAAGCATTCATTGCATATGAATGAAGAAGGAAAGATAAAGGCTTCAGCAAGGGGGTGGGGAGGAGTGGGGAAGGCTTAGGCAAATTTGAGTTAAGTTCCAGGGTTTGGGGGGTGAGAAGTGATGGATGTTTCTTAAGAGGATGCTATTGAATACATGGGGGTTTTTTCCTTAAGACCCACAAGTCTGAAAAATATTAATACCCATTTATTAATAGAGAGAATACACTATTTTTTTAAAACTCTCAAAGCTCAACTGTTAAAAAATAAGTAACGCAATAGAAAATGGGCACAAAACATGAATAGGCATTTTCATCAACACACACACACACACACACACAGAGAATGTCTAAAGAATAGTAACCACATCAAACGCTGGTGACATGGAATCCTGGCGAGGGTGCCGAGAAGCTGGATCCCCCACATGCTGCTGGGTGAATGTGAACAGCAGTTTCCACTGTGCAAAACAGTTTGGCAGTTTCTCGAAAAAGCAAACAGGAACTACCAAAGTAACCCACCCACTGCTCTACTGGGCATTTGCCTAGAGGTGTTACCGAATAAAGGGTATGTTCTTGTCTTTCCCTGGAGACAAACAGTGGGAGGAGGCTATAGTTACAACACAAAAGGTTTATTAAGCTTTAGAGGGAAGAGACCACCGTTTGCTGCCTCAGGGAGCGCACAGGGAGCCTTCGCCAGGCTGCACTCACATGGTGCTGGTGAGTCCTGGTTCCTGGTTCATCCTCCAGGTCCCTCTTTTGGCGAGCTGATACCAGCTGGCACAAAAGTGTAGGAGGGCTACATGCTTCAACATACTACCCATGTCTCATTCAGCATTGTAAATCTCCATGCAGGGATGTGTTTTCTACTATTATAATGAGCAAAGGTCACCAAAAGGTCACCAAAAGGTCTTAAGAGCTACTGTGCAAGCATGATTTTCGGGACTTTCCCTTAACCCACGGGCATCTTTTCTGAGGTTGAAAACATTCCCAGCCTGTGGGAGGGGGAAACAGTGTGCTGCTATCCTGGCTCTGTGCTCGGATCCAGGCACCTATCACTCTCTGGCAGGCGGCCTCCTACAGAGGTATGAACACTATGTTCACTCAGAAACACGTGCACAGTGTTTATGTCAGCTTTACTCATAACAGCCCCAAACTGGAGATCACCCCAAATGTCCTTCAATGGATGAATGACTAAAAAAGTTATGGTACCTCCTGACTGTGGAATATTACTTAGCAATGAAAAAGGAATTGGCCATGGGTACCATGATAATTCCAGAAAGGTTACGTACTATTCTTAAAATTGTAGAAACGAAAAACAGATTAGTGGTTGCCAAGGACTTCGGGCTGTGGGAGAGGGAAAGGGCCAGTGGAAGGACCCTGTGGCGATGGTGACGGAATGCTCTGTATCTGACTGTGGCAATGTCAGCATCCTGGCTGTGATGTGGTGCTATGGATCTGAGAGAGGTTACCATTGCGGGAAACTGGGTAAAGGACACAGGATATCTCTTTGTATTATTTTCACAACTGACCCTACCATTATCTCAGTAATTTTTTTAAATGACACTGTGGTTCTTCACTTTTTGGAGGATGTAGAGAGTGAGTGGTGGGAGGGTCTGGGAGATCTGTAAGAATCTGATAGAAACTATGAAGCATCACCTGAGAAAAATCACCTGCATTCTCTCCCTGGAGCCTGCTTAAGGACTCAGCTCAAGATCATAATCCACTTCAGCTGTTTCCAAATCTTCGCTATGGTAAATTGTGCTGCTATGAACACAGGGGTGCATATATCCTTTCTGATTGGTGTTTCTTGTTTCTTGGGATAGATTCCTAGAAGTGGGATCACTGGGTCAAATGGGAGTTCCATATTTAACTTTTTGTTGAAACTCCATACTGTTCTCTACAGTGGCTGCACCAGTCTGCATTCCCACCAGCAGTGCACAAGGGTTCCTTTTTCTCCACATCCCCACCAGCACTTGCCGTTTGTTGATTTGTTGATGGTAGCCATTCTGACAGGTGTGAGATGGTACCTCATTGTCGTTTTGATTTGCATCTCTTGATTAGTAACATTAAGCATGTTTTTATATGTGTCTTGGCCTTTTGTATGTCCACTTTCAAAAAGTGTCTAAGTCCTTTGCCCATTTTTTTTATTGGATTGTTTATCTTCCTTTCTTTAAGATGCATGAGTTCCCTTTCAATTTTGGAAAATTAAACCCTTATAGGAGATAACATTGGCAAATATGTCCTCCCATGCAGTGGGCTTTCTTGTTGTTTTGTTGATGGTTTCTTTTGCTGTGCAGAAGCTTTTCACTTCAGGTTTTGGAAACAGCCAAAGTGCCCAACAGCAGATGAGTGGATTAAAAACTGTGGTACATCTACCCAATGGAATACTATGCTGCTGTAAAAAAGAAAGAACTCTTACCATTCACAACAGCATGGATGGACCTAGCGCGCATTACGCTAAGTGAAATAAACCAGTCAAATAAAGATAAATATCATATGATCTCTTGTGGAATATAATGAACAACACAAACTGATGAACAAAAATAGATCCAGAGACACAGAAGGATCAAACAGACCATCAAACCTCAGAGGGAAGCTGTGGGGGGAGGGGTGGGCAGGAAGGGGGAGAGGTGGGAAGGGAGAGACATTGGACAGGGTGAGGGCATGTGCTGGGGGGTTGAGCTGGGGTTGGCCAGGGAGAGGTCAATGAGGGGAAAAGGAGACATATGTAATATGATATGTAATACTTTAAACAATAAAGAATTTTAAAAAGAAAATAATAATAACAAAAACAAAACGAAACAAAAAGAATATAATCCACACAGCTCAAGTTACGCTCTCTGGGACCCAGGCCATGAACAGAGGCTTAAAAAACTAGTGAAATAAAGGCAGTTCCCACCTGCTCTGCTCAGTTCTGCATGCAGATTACTCAACCCAAATTTAGCCGTCTGCATTCTAGAAAGAAACTATTTTAACTTCGACATTCACAAATATCTGTGGCATTTCTCAACTCACAATTGCACTTTGAAATTCTCCAAAATGGGGGCTGGCGGGAGGGAGGCAGCAGAATCCATCCTGGCTTTGGATCTCCAAAGGTTTACTGCCACCCAGCTGGAAGCAATGCGGAGAGAGAGGAAAGTCATGCGTCCTTCCTCAGGTCCCAACCGCGGGACAGGGAGAGATGCGGAGGTACCTTCCACCTGACCATTGACCTTGTACTCAGACTAGTTCCCCCTAAACCAGTGGTTCTCAACCTTCTGGCCCTTTAAATACACTTCCTCATGTTGTGACCCAACCTGAAATTTATTTTCATTGCTACTTCATAACTGTAATGTTGCTACTGTTATGAATCATAATGTAAATATCTGATATGCAGGATGGTCTTAGGCGACCTCTGTGAAAGAGTCGTTCGACCTCCAAAGATTGAGAACCGCTGCCCTAAACTATGGTGAATATACTAACCTCAAGGTCACAATACAAGTCCAAAATCAGACTGTTAATTCCTCAAGGATGTTGACAGTACCTAATCTAATTTAAGGCGGTTTATCTTAAGCTTAACACTAGCAGGCACTCAATAAATATTTGATGAATGATAAAATGAAAGCAAATATATCGCAAATGAAAACTAAACTCTTCAAATACCAAAGATAATGATTCCCTGACAAAAGCTACCAAACTGCTTAAAAATAAATATTTCCCATCTTCTACAATGGCAGATGGATAGGAAAGCAGCACAATAGTAATTTTGTTTATGTCCACACGCAAAGTCCCTAAGTTGGAGATTCTGAGGTAAATCGGTTTTGGGGACAATGACTAAAGGCTGACTTTATGTATAATTAATCCTGTCATCCATGTGGACGACTGAATGCCAACACCTGAAATGCCAGCAGGAAAGCGCGGCAGACATGGGAACCCGGGAAGCTGATTCAAATCGGGCCGAAATGTTGTGTGGTCTTGAAGTCCGTGACTTCAGTCAATCGGACCATAAATTTCATGACTGGCAACGTTATCTCCAAAGTCCCTTTATTTTAAGGAAGAAAAGCCACACTTCATATCTCTTACTGAATGGTTGTGTGTGCCTTAAGTACCAATAGTATCTGATAAAATTATTCTATTTCTGTAATTTTCATATTATGATTGTAACTTTGTCATCCTATCTAATAAAAGAATATGCAAATTAGATGCCACTCCATCACAAAGATGGCCTCCCCCATGGCCACAAGATGGCAGCGCCCAGGTAGGCTCAGCCCCACCACTGAAGTGGTCAGGCCTGTTAGCCAGGCAGGTGGCGAGGGAAGCAGGGGGCTCAAGGGGCGAAACAGGTGATCAGAGGGGGTGGGGGTCCCCTGCCCAGGCCAGAGGCCTTCGCCAGAGACCTCAGGCATGGGCATGGGAGGAGCCAGTGATCGGAAGAGTATGAGGGTGCCCTACCCAGGCATAAGGCCTGGGCCAGTGGCCTCAGACCTGGGCAGGGGCAAGGCCAGATATTGCAGGGGTACAGGCACCGGTGGAGCCAGCAAAGAAGGAGTCTGGGGGTCACCTGCCCAGGCCTACATACTAGGCCAGAGGTTACAGGCCTGGGGCAGGGGTGGGGCTGGGATTGGAGGGGCAGGGGTGGAGCCAGTGATCGGAGTGAACTACAGAGAAAACACCTTTTCTTACCACTCATTGGCTAAGCTCCCTGTATGCCACTGGTAATATTCTTAGTAACTTGGGTAATAAGAATCCCTAAAGGCAATCTAGGGTTTTTCCACCACACTCCTGGAGAAAAAAATGAAGCTCCACTGCTAGAGGGCTAAGAAATGTTATATCCTGCCCTAGCCAGTTTGGCTCAGCGCATAATGCCTCAGCCTGCTGACTGCAGGGTCTGGGTTGAACTGTGACCAAGGGAATGTACCTAGGTTGCAGGCTTCTTGCTGGCCGATGCCCAGGTCAGGACTCATGCAGGAGACAACCAATCAAAGTGTTCCTCTCACTTTGATGTTTCTCTCTGTTTTCCCCTTCTCTTCCACATTCTCTAAAAATCAATGGAAACATATCCTCAGGTGAGGATTAAAAAAAAGAAAGAAATACAGAAAGTCATATCCTATGAAAGACACATCTTGAAAATGCCTAAAGAAAGTTATCATTTTTTCATGGTGAAGGGACTGAAATCCATGTTGATGAAAATACTTGGTGGCTGCGGTGACTGGCAGTGGCTGCAGCAGTGGGGTGATGGGGCTAGTGGCTTCCCCTGATTAGCCTGGTCGCCTCCCACAAAGGGAGACCA